>QVTF01022898.1:0-10000 GCA_003573665.1 Oxygymnocypris stewartii
TATTGAAGGTGGAAGAGAGCGCTGGTTATTCGCTCCAAAATCAAAATGGCTTGATAATTGAGACTGTTTAGATTTTTGGGGGATTAAAAAAGGAGTGAATTTATATCATAGTAGGGTGGTTGTGTCCACAAACTGCTAAGACACATTTAGGCCTATATGCAAATGAAGATATTTTTCATCCAGAGTCTCCTTTAAAATTAAAATTGTATAATCTTAATTCAAGTGATGAAAGATTTTGAAAGTCGTCAGTAATCAGTGTTGCGCACTACTGTAAGGTTAACCCTGCCTGGTTGAAAACATTATACATTTAGAAAAGTAATCAAAAAGTAATAAAATGTAATCAGTTACATTACTTTAATAAAGTAATTGAAAAGGTACACTACTTATTACATTTTAAGTGGGGTAATTTATAATCTGTAAGCCATTACATTTCCAAAGTAACCTTCCCAACACTGGTGATTACTGACTGAATGACCAGCTATCAGTGTGAATACTGCATGTCTGGCAATCAGAGTATATACTTGATATACAAAGCTAATAGGTTTTTTTTCTCTAGCTATTGTTTATGCTGTTTATGCTGTATTTTTCTTCAATTCTACTTGCATTTCACTACTGATTATACTCTGTATGATTGTGTATGTGACGAATAATAAAGAACCTTGAACCTTGATCTCTCCATAACCGTGCTTTTTTATTTTATATATATATATATATATATATATATATATATATATATATATAGATAGATAGATATAGATAGATAGATAGATAGATAGAGGAATAGTGTGATGGTGGTGTACTATAGACTCTAAAGCAACCGATTTCTCCTATGATCTCCACACCTCGGTGTGGAGATCAGGAAAAATGGTAATCCCTGGCGTTGAGGGTGTGCACGAGAAGGTAAAAGTGTTCATCAAGTTTGCCTCTTGAACGAACGTCTTCCCTTTGTGCTGGCCAATCAATACATAATTTCTCAACCGCTCTCGTCACAACCTCAACCAGCTCCTCATAAGCACGAGACTGAGGTAGCGAATCCTCAGTATCTCTTGCATTGGCAGCATCCAATTCCTCAGAATCAGATAGCTGCAGTGTGTGTGCCTCGATCGGGGCGGAAGAAACAGCAGCGCGTGCTTCCCAACCCTGATACGAAGCACTGAACCCGTCAGGTGAAGGCAGAGATAAGGCGGTGCCTTTCTCTACCTCCGCTGACAGATCCATTTGCGAACCCCAGGACCGCAGCCTTCGCTGTGGCTCAGCAGCAGCGGGACCAGAGCCCTGGGGAACGCGAGCCTGAGCGTCCTCGCGAAAGAACATCAGGCGGGATGGGAGTAAGGCTGTATTACTCGAGTCCGGTCTCGGAAACGTTTTTCTATCGTCTCGGACTTGTCTTGGACTTGTTGGTATTTGGACTCGGACTTGTCTCGGACTTGGTCATCGGACTCGCCAAATGTTCAAGTTGGTCTCGACCGAGTCCAGCAATATATGCTTTTTTTTCTCTTTCAAAACAAAGACTCGCTTGTTCCGCAAATGGGTAATGTAATGGCCATTGGTTTAACTCCATCTAGAACGGGCATTGTCATTGGTCCCCTGTTAAATGCACAGCTGCGTCATATGAGTGTGCACGCTGCGTGGAGGCATAAATTATCTTTATTTTGGCCACAGACACGCTGTCGGCAAGTTGCATTATACAGTTTGGTTTTACAAATTTCTTTGGAATTTTCCCTCTCACTTTCCTTCGCTTTTAAATACCTTATTAATGCCCGTGCGCATTTTGCTTTCACTTTCATTTCAGGTCAATTGCTTATCTATAACAATAAACATGGGACTTTAATTAACAAAACGAATAAAAATACACCATTACCATGCTATAAGCCTAATATAAAATTACAAAATGTTTAAATGTAAAAAAAAAAAACTGACAATCATCAAACGCCGTGGCACCAAATGAATAAGAAAAAGAACGAATAAGAGCAAAACGAATAAAGCCTGGAGGCACGGAATACAACTGGATGTAAAATCAAATAAATTACACAAAAACGTAAATAAAGTAAAAAATAAGCAAACACTGTGGCAATGGCTGGGCGATTTATCAGATTTGATCAGATTTGATCGATTAATTCGAATTTAATGTTTTGCCACAATTAGATTTTTTATAAATCGAGGAATCGTGATTTTGAATAGAAATATTACCAAACGCTAGAATTAGACACTTTGATAAAGAACAATCCAACCGCATATCGGTGCACATGATTAACCGCTCACTTTGTGATGCTCTCTAGGTGCCATTCACACAGATTGTGTTTTTGTGTTGACGCGGGCAGTGAAATAGGAAAAATACAAGAAGATGTGAGTTAAACATCTTTTAATAACTAGAGTGCCGCATTTTTAGAAAGCCGTTTCATGCACAAGACGCAAGCGCAACTGTCAAACGCGTCCATGTCTACATAGAAAAAACAATGGAAAAGCAGCATAATTGAATACAAAACCCGTGAAGAAACTTACTGTACTTGTACTGTATATCTGATATTTCTGGTTTGCATCTTGCAATTGTTGTCTCCCAAAATGCATAATAAACATGCTTTTAGTCCTGGTGTCCTCTACATTGAACATGAATGAAATGATGTCCTGTTTCATAACAGGAAGTCATATTTGAATTTGAAAACCCATAACATTTTCCTGAGATGTTGCTTTATAACAAACAATCTGAAAATGATTCAGATTTAAAAGACATTACAGAATATAATTATATTTCCATAAGGATGTACAATTGTTCACTAAATTAAATATTGCCATCTTTAAAGATGAATGAGAGGGTTTAAAAAACCTTTAGTATCTCTTTAAAGCCCTGAATGAGCTCTGTACAGGACATCCAGACTTATAACTGTGACATGTGAGGTCTCAGAGAAATACACTAAAATAGAATGTCCACTACAGAGACACAACTCCATAGCTGGGTCTCAGTAGGATAAATAAAATAGCCTAATTTGATCCTACAGTGTTGCTGCACATGCTTTAGATCATTACAAACAATAATGCAAAATTATTATATTAGAATAGAAGATATGCCGTCTCTCGTATCATCAATTATCAATAATTAAATATGTGGTTTTGAAGAAGATTTTTTTCTTTCTCTGTTTTGACTGTCTCATTTGGACTTGGACTTGGACTTGGACTCGAACCTCTTTGGACTCGGACTTGACTCGGACTCGAACCTCTTTGGACTCGGACTTGAACCTCTTTGGACTTGGACTTGTCTTGGACTCGACAAAGGTGGACTTGACTACAGCCCTAGATCGGAGCGTCCATAAGGGAAGCACATCGCAGTGCTCACGAGCGCTGACTGTGCGTGCTCCTTTCCCAAACAAGCAACACAAAGAATGTGTGTATCCCCACATGTAAAATTATGCGGGCAGCGATGAACACATCTTAAAAGCTTGCTGTTGCTTGCTCGCCATAACTGCTCTTTCTTTCTATCTTTCTTTTTTTCTTTCTAACTGTATTAGACAGACAACACCAAATAGACAGACAGATTCACATAGAGCGCTTGTGAAGACACAACAAGCTAGTGACAGCTTTGTTTGGGTAGGCTTTATAGCTTCCTGGTTCGTGACGTCACCTGCTCTGACGTCCCAATTACACCTTGGATTGTTTTCACATGTGCTTCAAGACTTATCACGCAAAGCATTCCCAGAAGCGTAAAGCTGATGCAACGGAGTTCCCTGAAAGGGAACTTCAGCTTCCTTATGAACTAAGTTTTTTCTTTCTGTGTTTTGGATCACTTCTAAATCAAATCAGAAATATATGAGGATGTTGTGAAAGAAGTCTTCAGCAGATCTGGGAGAACAAAAACTCAACGCAGAGAGTCATCATGGCTTTTGAACTCAATTTATTCTTGACACCACATGTCTTTAAATATGTTACCAGAAAGTCTCATATGTCCAGGGGGTTCACCAAATGATCAAATAAGGTATAGCATAGCATGACAGAAAATGAATGCATCTAAATTCTTCATCCATTTATAGCCAGGAGCCACATGGCCAGCGAGCTTAAAACTTCACCATTTATGTAGCCTTGTATTCACTTATGCAGAAATTAAATGTGTTACACTGTGTTAAGTGTGTTTTGTAGTTTGTAGTTTACAGACGCTCCCTTAAACACTACAGGTGAGTGAAGTGACGCCATCTTAGTTTTTCGTAACTAAAAGTGAAAGTAAATGTTCAGAGTTGATGTTTCTCCATTTTAACAGCCAGAATCGATTCTATACGGAATATCTGTTTATGTGAACCTTTATCAAAGCTAAGTCATGGTTTACGTGTAGCTGCTTCATAGAAAGGCGGTGGATTTTGTGAATCTGTGTAAATAAGGTGAGTGCTGATGCTCAGGTGCTTTACAGTGACTTCCGCCTTCATATTTCCTCTAAAGGACGTATGTTTATATGTTTTAATATTTTCTTTTTCAAGCAGATGAGCGTGGTTTGATTGGTGTTTGGTGTTTCTGTGGTTTATTTGATCATTTGTTAACACACGACTAACATTGTGTATCTGAGTCTCATGATCTGTTTCTCTCAGGATCCGTTCAGATGAATTATTGTGTTTGTTTGTCATTTCCATTCAGAGTCAGTGCTGGAGATCAGATTCTGTTTCATCATGGATCACACACAAACATCCACAGATGAAGATGTTTCTCCAGGATGCAGGTACTTTCAATAAACACTGTATTAAATCACCTTCAATGATGGGAGATGGAGTCTCCACCGTGTTTTGTGTCTGGAGGCTTTTTAGATACAATTAAGATTGTTTAAAATAATAATAGTATGGTGAAAAAGCCTCTTCATTGAAGCATTTTTGATGAAAGATACTTGTTGCCCTGAAAAGAAAGCTATTATCGTCATAAAGTATTAAATCTGTTTTGTTATAGTTCAGTTCATCAGAAGAGATCAGAAGCAGAGTTCAGCTGTGTGTCTATGAGGAGTGAAGCGTCTATGGATCATATAATAGAGTTTAAGAGTGGAGATACAAAGACTGATCTCAGGTACGTGTTTATGTTTAGTGCATCCAAAATAAAAGTTTTTGTTCACATAATTTTATTATACAATTGTTATGTGTATATAAATACACACATCCAATTATACATTTAAGACAAATATGCTATGTTTACATATATATATATATATATAATATTTATAAATTATATGAATATAAATATATAAATGTAAATATTTTCAAAATGTATACTGAATGTGTGTATTTAGATATGCATAATACATATACACAGTACACATATATTATGTACACAAACTTTTATTTTGGATGTAATTAATCACTAATATCATGTCATTTTATTTTCAACATAGTGTTATCTTTAGCTTTATCTGATATTTTAATATAGTGTTACACTGAGAGATGCATTTGTGAAAGCACTGTTCTATTTAACATCTTGCGTAATAAAATATTGTAAACTAAATGATCATTAAGTGTTCTACCTCGAACACTGCAAAAGCAGAGCTGTAAAATCATCAAGGACTCGAATCACCCCGGTAACCATCTCTTCTGTTTACTGCCATTTGGCAAGCGCTTCAGGAGCATGATGGCAAAAACTGAGAGACTGAGGAGGAGCTTCTTCCCTCAGGCCATCAGGCTCCTTAACACAAACCCAGTCTCATAACATTTACAGGACTCAATATAATGTGTACATACCCAGTACAACCATGTTTGCACATTCTTCTTGCTGTTCGCACATTCTTCTGCACATCCCTGTTTATATTATTATTTATTAAGTCCACAGTATACTGTATTGCACATTTTATTTCATTGCACATTTTACCCCTTATTTTGTTTCTTATTTTTATTTTATTCTTATTTATATATATTCTCTTGTGTTATGTTGTATATATTTTTTTTTTTTGCACTGTCTATTGAGCGGACCTGTCCTGATATACTGATATATATATATATATATATATACTACTGATTATATCCTGTATAATTGAGTATGTGATGAATAAAAAAACCTTGAATCCTTGAACCTTTAAAGTGATCGTTTAAATTATATATGAATATGTACTTTGTTGAATATGGTAAAGGATTGACTTTAATCTCTCTCTGTTATAGTTCAGTTCATCAGAAGAGATCAGAAGCAGAGTTCAGCTGTGTGTCTATGAGGAGTGAAGCGTCTATGGATCATATAATAGAGTTTAAGAGTGGAGATACAAAGACTGATCTCAGGTACGTGTTTATGTTTAGTGCATCCAAAATAAAAGTTTTTGTTCACATAATTTTATTATAAAATGATTATGTGTATATAAATACACACATCCATGTATACATTTAAGACAAATATGCTATGTTTACATATTATAATATACATATACATATATAAATATACATTATATGAATATAAATATATAAATGTAAATATTTTCAAAATGTATACTGTATGTGTGTGTATTTAGATATGCATAATACATATACACAGTACACACATATATTATGTACACAAACTTTTATTTTGGATGTAATTAATCACTAATATCATGTCATTTTATTTTATCAACATAGTGTTATCTTTATCTTTATCTGATATTTTAATATAGTGTTACACTGAGAGATGCATTTGTGAAAGCACTGTTCTATTTAACATCTTGCGTAATAAAATATTGTAAACTAAATGATCATTAAGTGTTCTACCTCAAACGCTGCAAAAGCAGAGCTGTAAAATCATCAAGGACTCGAATCACCCCGGTAACCATCTCTTCTGTTTACTGCCATTTGGCAAGCGCTTCAGGAGCATGATGGCAAAAACTGAGAGACTGAGGAGGAGCTTCTTCCCTCAGGCCATCAGGCTCCTTAACACAAACCCAGTCTCATAACATTTACAGGACTCAATATAATGTGTACATACCCAGTACAACCATGTTTGCACATTCTTCTTGCTGTTCGCACATTCTTCTGCACATCCCTGTTTATATTATTATTTATTAAGTCCACAGTATACTGTATTGCACATTTTATTTCATTGCACATTTTACCCCTTATTTTGTTTCTTATTTTTATTTTATTCTTATTTATATATATTCTCTTGTGTTATGTTGTATTTTTTTTTTTTTTGCACTGTCTATTGAGCGGACCTGTCCTGATATACTGATATATATATATACTACTGATTATATCCTGTATAATTGAGTATGTGATGAATAAAAAAACCTTGAATCCTTGAACCTTTAAAGTGATCGTTTAAATTATATGAATATGTACTTTGTTGAATATGGTAAAGGATTGACTTTAATCTCTCTCTGTTATAGTTCAGTTCATCAGAAGAGATCAGAAGCAGAGTTCAGATGTGTGTCTATGAGGAGTGATGCGTCTATGAATCAACCAATAGATTATAAGAGTGAAGATACAAAGACTGATCTCAGGTACAATTTTGTATACATTTAATTATAGCAAATCATTTTATATGATCAAAATAGTATTTATACTGTATGTCTGCACACTAACCATTGGTGTCGACCAAAATAGTGTTATATTTATTTTATATGTCTTCATCTGATATTTTAACATATAAAGTGTTGCACAGAGAGAGATGCACTTGTGAAAGCACTCAGTTCTATTTAACATATTTTGTAATAAAATAGCGTAAATTAAATGATCATGAAGTGCTTTTTAAAGTGATTGTTTAAATAATATATGAATATACTTAGTTACATATGATAATTCAAAGGATTGACTTTAATCTCTCTCTGTTATAGTTCAGTTCATCAGAAGAGATCAGAAGCAGAGTTCAGCTGTGTGTCTATGAGGAGTGACGCGTCTATGAATCAACCAATAGATTATAAGAGTGAAGATACAAAGACTGATCTCAGGTCTAATATTTCTGTAAAAGATTATTTGATTATGATACAGAATACATAAAATACACTTTGCTCACTAGCTTATTTAATAATGCAGTATTTAATTTTCCAGGCATGAAGTCCTCAACAGGTTTAGATCAAATCTGAAGAAGTTTGGTTGTCTGTATGAGGGAACAGCGACGCAGGGAAACCCAACACTCCTGAATGAGATCTACACAGAGCTCTACATCACAGAGAGTGAGAGTGGAGAGATCAGTAATGAACATGAGGTGAGACAGATTGAGACACAATCCAGGAGAGCAGCAACAGAGGACACAGCCATCAAATGCAATGACATCTTTAGACCTTTACCTGGACAAGACAAAGACATCAGAACTGTGCTGACAAAGGGAGTCGCTGGCATTGGAAAAACAGTCTCTGTGCAGAAGTTGATCCTGGACTGGGCTGAAGGGAAAGAGAATCAGGACGTCCAGCTCATATTTCCACTGCCTTTCAGAGAAATCAACCTGATGAAGGACAAAACACTCAGTCTTTCAGATCTTCTTCATGTGTTTTTCCCTGAAACTAAAGAATGGAAATATCCAGTGATGAATATAAAGTGTTGTTCATCTTTGATGGTCTGGATGAGTGTCGTCTGTCTCTGGATTTTCAGAGTGATGTGAGGTTGTGTGATGTAAGTGAATCAGCCTCAGTGGACGTGCTGCTGATGAACCTCATTGTGGGGAATCTGCTTCCCTCTGCTCTCATCTGGATCACCTCCAGACCAGCAGCTGATCTCGTCCCCTCCAGTGTGTCCATCGAGTGACAGAGGTACGAGGCTTCAATGAGCCACAGAAGGAGGAATACTTCAGGAAGAGAATCAGTGATCAGAGTCTGGCCGATACAATCATCTCACACCTGAAGTCATCAAGGAGCCTCTACATCATGTGCCACATCCCAGTGTTCTGCTGGATCTCAGCCGCTGTTCTGGAGAAGATGTTGAGTCGAGCAGAGAGTGGAGAGATTCCCAAGACTCTCACTCAAATGTACACACACTTCCTGATCCTTCAGACCAACATCAAACATGAGAAGGACTATGAGAAGAAGGTGACAGATGAAGACATGATCCTCAAACTGGGGAAAGTGGCTTTCCAGCAGCTTGTGAAAGGAAACCTGATCTTCTATGAGGAAGACCTGAGAGAGTGTGGCATTGATGTGACAGAAGCATCGGTGTACTCAGGATTGTGCTCTCAGATCTTCAGAGAGGAGTTTGGCTTGTATCAGGGGAAAGTCTTCTGCTTTGTTCATCTGAGCATTCAGGAACATCTAGCAGCTCTATATGTGCACCTCTCCTGTACAAACAACAACACAAATGTGTTTGACCAGAGTTTGTGGTCTAAAGTGAAGGAAGGTTTCAACATGTTTCATTATCTGAGCTGCATCAGAGAGCTGTGGATGAGGCTCTACAGAGTAAAAATGGACATCTGGATCTTTTCCTGCGGTTCCTTCTGGGTTTGTCAGTAAAGTCTCATCAGACTTCTTCAACAAATAATGACACTGAAAAGAAGCAGCTCTGACAGTAATGAGAAAACAGTTGAGTACATCAAGAAGATCAGGACCATTGACTCTCCAGAGAAATCCATCAATCTGTTCCACTGTCTGAATGAACTGGGTGATCGTTCACTAATGGAGGAAATACAACAGTATCTGAATCTGGAAGAATAAAGGAAGCCAAACTCTCTTCATCTCAGTGGTCAGCTGTAGTTTTTGTGTTGTTGACATCAGAAGAGGAACTGAATGAGTTTCGTCTTGATAAATTTGTTAAAGGAAAGAATGATCCTGAAAAATGAAAGTTCTTCAGAAGCTGCTGCCTGTGATTAAAGAATCCAGATCAGTTCAGTAAGTATCACTGAGAACAATCACTTCACTGTTAAAACATTCAGAAAATCAAAGTTAAAAGCTCATAAATCTTCAGTGCTGCAGATGTTGTTCAGAGTTTAGTGCTCAGTATTTTGATGTGTTTATATCAGATCAGTGACACCGTTAGATTCAGAGACAGAGAAGTGATTATTAAATTGTTTTGGAATTTAATCGGAATATTAATTGTAATTTTTAAAGGGTCATGAACTGCCTCTGTTTTTTTATTTGTACTGTTCTCTGAGGTCCACTTTA
>QVTF01022899.1:0-22500 GCA_003573665.1 Oxygymnocypris stewartii
CAGTCCATCTGAACACATGCACATTATTATGCTTTAGCTTGGGGTTATACTGATAATTTCATCCAGGGTTATTCCTGGATGGAGCCGCTGCTACGCTAATTGTCTTAATGTTTCTATGTTACTGCACGGGATTAACATCCCGTGGTAGTTAGGAATTACACAAGCCTCAGTCTGGATCCTACCCTTAAACGATTAGAGATGACCGAACACCTGAGAAGAGACGATGACAACCCCTCCGAGGACCTCCGAGATGAGCCCCCAGAGACAGAGCTCCAGTGAGGACATCGTCACCTAGACATCCATCGGGGAAAGACCCCCTTGAACCAGTGGACCACTTACACTCTGACTTTGCTGCAGTTGAACAAACTACTGATTTGTCTGGCCGGAGGGGAACTGCCCCCCCGACTGAGCCTGGTTTCTCCAAGGTTTTTTCTCCATTCTGTCACCGATGGAGTTTTCGTTCCTTGCCGCTGTCGCCTCTGGCTTGCCTCAGTTGGGGACACTTCATTTCCAGCACAATCATCGACTTGATTGCACAGATATTATTTAAAGTGAACTAAGCTGGACAATGCCACTACTAAATTCAATAATGAAATGCATTCAGCTGATAATTGAGTGTTAAATCCTGTCATTTTACATTATTGACAAATTTGCCTATTTTGATATTGTGCAGTGCTTTGTTACAATTTGTATTGTTAAAGGCGCTATATAAATAAAGGTGACTTGACTTGACTTGACACACACTCACACCACACGCACACTCACTCACTCACACACACGCATGCTCACTCACACACACACACACACACACACACACACACACACACAGAGCAGAAACCACCTCAGGTGAACACACACACACACACACGCTCACTCACTCACACACACACACACGCACACACACGCACGCACGCACACACACGCACACATGCTCACTCACTCACTCACGCTCACACACAGAGCAGAAATCATGGATGGAGCAGAAATCACACACACACACCCCACACACAGACGCACACGCGCACACGCACACACACACACACACACAGGGAGATGTGCTCTCTTTGCCATCTCAGCATCTCAAAGCACTTTAGCAGATTAAACGTCACCACTAAATAACCAGTAGACCCCACACACACATACAACCCTGATCTACAACATCCAGACAATAAAACTGCTGAACACACTCAGCAAAACACAAGTACAAAAACACCAATCTATGGGGATATTTGTGTGTTCACAAATCAATGGAAGGTAATGCACAAACATAAAACTCTCAAGGGTAATACAAAATAATATTAATTCAGTAAAAACATGAAAATGACAAAACCAACTGTGATCACCTGAAGTTATCATTTGCCAATTTCAGACCTATATCACCCCTTGCCAAAATACATATAATGAGAACAGATTTGTATACATAAATATTATTTTATCACAGCACTACTGAATTCTTCATAAACAGCACTTAATATAGCCGCACAGCTGCATTATTACCATTATTACACTCATTTTCAATCAATTGTCAATTATTCCTTGCATACATTTTGCATTACAACACTCACAAACACACACACACACACACACACACACACACACACACCGACTATCACACTTTGGCAGATGTTCATTATCACACTAAAACAGAGTTAATTAACACTCTCTCACCCCAAAGATAGAACAACATCCAGAGCAGCTGATCTTGACACACACACAGACATGTGTAATGTTACATAACACCAAATATGAACCTTCACTGATATGCATTCAATAAGTTCGGTCTCTAGGAGTCATAATGCATCAAAGATCAAGCTGCAACGGCACAACGATGATGCTGACCTTTACTCAGAAGTATATTCCCTTTCAAATCTTCCAAAATGACTTGTTTTAAACCAAACCAGCTCTGAAATAAACTGTGCATTTGATTCAAATTAAAGAATTTGGCTTTTGTGTCCGATTGAATTTATTATGAACAAACTTGAAATCGCTTGTATGATTATTTCTTCCCTACATTTTGTATAAAATCTGTAAAATGTTGTGAAATGAATTGAATGGAGCTGAGAGTACAAGACTCTAATTGCTGAAAACATCATCAAATTAGCTGAAATATTTCAAAAGACAAAGAGAATATGTGCACAACTTTATAAAACAGCTATTTGCATTTTTGCATTTGTGCTGATGCTGATATAAAATCTGCAATTTTTTTTATGAATTTAAATATGGTAAAAATTAAATGGAGTTGAGAGCACAAGACTCTAATTTATTTAAAATATTTAATAAATGAGCAGAAAATGTGCGGACCTTTGTAAAATTATGCCATTTGAATTATGAATCAGTCTGGATTTTGTGTCAGTTTGCATTTCTAACTTTATAATTAAGCATAATTTATTATGAGTTATTGTGAACAAACTCAGTTTTCCCCCATATTTTGTGCTGATGTTAACATAAAATCTGCACAGTTCTGTGGAACAACTTTAAATACGTAAAAAAAATGTAATGGAGCTGAGAGTAACAAGACTGTATCACTGAAAGCATCATCAAAGTACCTGAAATATGTAATAAACGAATAGAAAAGTGCACAAAGCTAGGAATTCAGACACCCTTTCTTTCCAGTACGCCGGCGGTGCTAAAATAGTTTTGCAATGGAGATTTGAAATGTCATTTTACTTACAGCTGGGTCATAAGAGCGGCCCATAGTGCTGCCATGAGATTGAAAGACCTTTCACACTGTTCCCAGCAAACGGACAGCAGAGACGACTGTGTGTGTTGTGTGTGTGTGTGTGTGTGCGTGTGTGGTGTGCGGTGTGTGTGTGTGCGCGTGTGCGCGCGTGTGTGTGTGTGTGTATGTGCATGTGTGTGTGTGTGTGCGTGTGTGTGTGTGTGCGTGTGTGCGCGCGTGTGTGTGTGTGTATGTGTGGTGTGTGCATGTGTGTGTGTGTGTGTGCGTGTGTGTGTGTGCGTGTGGTGCGCGCGTGTGTGTGTATGTGTGCATGTGTGCGAGTGTGTGTGTGTGTGTGTGTGTGTGTGTGCGAGTGTGTGCGTGTGTGTGTGTGTGTTTGCGAGTGTGTGTGTGCGTGTGTGTGCATGTGTGTGTGTGCGAGTGTGTGCGTGTGAGCATGTGTGTGTGTGAGTGCATGTGTGTGTGTGTGTGTGTGTGTGGTGGTGTGTGGTGTGTGTGTGAGTGTGCGTGTGTGTGTGTGAGTGCGAGTGTGTGCGAGTGTGTGTGGTGTGTGTGTGTGTGTGAGTGTGCGAGTGTGTGTGTGTGTGTGTGTGTGTGAGTGCGAGTGTGTGTGTGTGTGGTGTGTGTGTGTGAGTGCGAGTGTGTGCGAGTGTTGGTGGTGTGTGGTGGTGTGTGTGTGTGCGAGTGTGTGCGTGTGTGTGTGTGTTGTGTTTGCGAGTGTGTGTGTGCGGTGTGTGCATGTGTGTGTGTGCGAGTGTGCGTGTGTGTGAGCAGTGTGTGTGTGAGTGCATGTGTGTGTGTGTGTGTGCGTGTGGCGTGTGTGTTGTTGCAGAGTGTCGCTGTGCTGTGTGTGGTGTGTGTGTGGTGTTTTGGTGTGAGTGCGAGGTGTGTGCGTGAATGTGGGTGTGAGTGTGCGTGTGTGTGGCTGTGAGTGCCGAAGTGTGTCTGTGACGTGCGCGTGGTGTGTGCGTGTGTGTGTGTGTTGTGAGTGCGCGTGTGTGTAAAGCCACAGTTTACACTGCTTGCTCTCTTTGTGAACCAATGTAGTTCAGAAGCTACACTTGAGATTTTAATAGAAACAAGTCTGTGAATTATGAATGTATACTCGCTCTCTCCATCTCATGACTGGCGCTTCCAGAACCTTCCCGCTGTTGTGTTTTAGACTACACGAGAGAAAGCTAGCGTTACAATCCTTCTGTAGACTGTATTTTCTGCACGGAACACATCCAGAAACGTAAAAGCTCAACACCACAAGAACCACACAAGTATCAACCTTTCTAAACACAAAGGCAAAAGTTTGAACTATTGTTTAGTCTTAAATCATTTTAGCATTCAGTATTTCATTCAACTTCCAGCATTTCTCTCAATTAACAAAAATATATAAAACATTTAATGACACACACACCAAAACACACAACATCACAACCGTAACACAATGACTGTCTGTCCTCCTTTCCAAACACACAAACACACACACACACATCACAACCGTAACACAATGACTGTCTGTCCTGCTTTCCAAACACACAAACACACACACACACACACACATCACAACTGTAACACAATGGCAATCTGTCCTATTTCCAAACACACACGCACTACACCAAAATTGCATAATAGTACATACCCCGACAAACGCTACAGAGAAAAGAAACAAAACAGATTGTGTGATCACGTGAAAAGCTGTGGATATTAGATAGAACAGACACACACACACACACACACACACACACACACACACACACACACACACACACACACACACACACAGAAGTGAGGAGTGTGTTCTTACCGAGGAGTAAAGGAAACCCTCTCCGTTCATGGCCACGTAGAGTCCGGCCTTCACGCCCTGTATGGCCACGACCCGCAAACCCACCGGGATCAGGTTAAACAGAGCTGAAACACACAACACCAACACCTGAAAGACTTCTAGTGATCTTCCATCTAGAGTCAGACTGGTCTCACAATGTTCTCCAGAAATTCCTCGGGAAAATACAAAGACGTGCAGTATTTGGTTGATATTTAGTTTTGTGCCATTCACAATCTTATTTGTTTCCTTTAAATTAATGAATCTGCACAGAGGTAGTAAACAGGACGCAGAATTACAATTCAAATTCCTAAACAAATCGGATGGACGGACGGACGGATGGATCAGACGGACGGACGGATGGATCAGATGGATGGATGGACGGACGGATGGATGGACGGATGAACGAATGGATGGATGGATCAGACGGACGGATGGATCAGACGGATGGATCAGACGGATGGATCAGACGGACGGATGGATCAGACGGATGGACGGACGGACGGATGGATCAGACGGACGGATGGATCAGACGGATGGACGGATGGATGGATCAGACGGACGGATGGATGGGACGGATGGATCAGACGGACGGATGGATCAGACGGATCGACGGATGGATGGATCAGACGGATGGACGGACGGACGGATGGATCAGACGGTCGGACGGATGGATCAGATGGATGGATGGACGGACGGACGGATGGATGGACGGATGGATGGATGGATCAGACGGATGGATGGATCAGACGGATGGATGGATCAGACGGACGGACGGATGGATCAGACGGATGGATGGACGGACGGACGGATGGATGGATCAGACGGACGGACGGATGGACGGACGGATGGATCAGACGGACGGATGGATCAGACGGATGGATGGATCAGACGGACGGATGGGACGGATGGATCAGACGGACGGATGGATCAGACGGATGGACGGATGGATGGATCAGACGGACGGATGGATGGGACGGATGGATCAGACGGACGGATGGATCAGACGGATCGACGGATGGATGGATCAGACGGATGGACGGACGGACGGATGGACGGATGGATGGACGGATCAGACGGATGGATGGACGGATGGATGGATGGATCAGACGGATGGATGGATGGATGGATCAGATGGATGGATGGATCAGATGGATGGATGGATGGATGGATGGATAGATGGATGGATCAGATGGATGGATGGATCAGATGGATGGATGGATGGATGGATGGATCAGATGGATGGATGGATGGATGGATAGATGGATGGATGGACGGACGGATGGATGGATGGATGGATGGATGGATGGATGGATGGATCAGATGGATGGATGGATGGATGGATGGATCAGATGGATGGATGGATGGATCAGATGGATGGATGGATGGATGGACGGATGGATGGATGGATGGATGGATGGATCAGATGGATGGATGGACAGACGGTTCAATCTATGGATGGATGGATGTTAATTTCTCAGGGTTTGTTGCTTCTCAAAGGACAGATGTTTCACATGAAACAAAAGACTATTAAAAGGAGAAACGAGGGATGTAATGAAAAAGAGAAATGAATCCAGAGTTTCAGAGGACGGTTTTAAACCCTCGTAACGCTGCTGCTGCTGATTCAGCTCCAGTCTGTAAAAATCGACAGGAGGGAAAAAACCCAGAGGAGAGAAAAACCAGAGCAGCGGAGGAGTGCAGCAGGATAACGGAGGGATGGAGGGGGAGGAGAGATCAGAGAACCAGAACAAGGGATGAATGTTCGTGTGGGATTCAGAGCAGAATATGAGAGAGACGTCGTGTTTACAGCAGTATTCATGTGATGAGGAACATACTCTACACAACATATGAACATAAACTCTATTTTTTTTTATATATTCTGCTCTTCAAGGCTGCAATTATTTGATAAAAAAATACTGTAGAAACGGTGAAATATTATTACAATTTAAAATAAGTGTTTTCTATGTGAATATCTGTTAAACTGAAATTTATTTCTGTGATGCGCAGCTGAATTTATCATCATCATTTCTCCAGTCTTCAGTGTCACATGATCTTCAGAAATCATAATAATATGATGATTTACTAATCAACAAACATTTCTTATTATTATCAATGTTAAAAACAGTTGTGCTGCACAATATTTATGTGAAAGCGCTGCGATACTTTGTGATTTACTGCCATTCGATCAGCAAGGATGCATTAAATTGTTTAAAAGTGACAGTAAAAGACATTTATAAGGTTCATAAACTATTAATATTTCAAATAAATGTTGTTCTTTTGAACTTTCTATTCATCAAAGAATCCTGAAAAATTTAATGTATCACAGTTTTCACAAAAATATTGTGCAGCACATCTGTTTTCAACATTGATAATAATCAGAAATGTTTGTTGATCAGTATATTATTATGATTTCTGAAGATCATGTGACACTGAAGACTGGAGTAATGATGCTGAAAATACAGCTTTGATCACAGAAATCAATTACATTTTACAATATATTTTAAATTGTAATAATATTTGACTGTTATGATCAAATAAATGCAGCCTCAGTAGGGAGCTGGGCAGATGTTTGACCAGAAGTATAAAGAAACAGACATTTGCAGGAAACTCTTTTGCCTCGTTGAGTGCTGAAGCATGTTACTGTACAACATAAAACACTGTATAAGAATTCATGCAATTCTGTTTCTCTCTGCTTCAGCTCGCTGTTCTTCATTTTGTTGGAAGCCGTTCAAAACTCTGTCTGTATTGTGTTTCAACTCTCCAGCTGATCAATATTCTCACTTTAGATGAAAACATGTTTTCACCACAGCTGTCCAATAAATGCGATTATGTTATATGAGAATTATGAATCTGTCTTGAAACACAAATGCCAAAACTGATGCTATTTACTTTCTTACTGCACCCTGTTGGTCTTGTTGAAAATGATTGCATGTTAAAGTGTGTGTTCATCAAATTGAAATGGAAACTTTTCCCTCACATTATGGCAGTCGAATGGGTCGTGAAGTGCATTTCATGTTGACTGTAACACTGAGTCTGTCGTAAGACTCGAGGACTGAACTGACAGTAATGTGTGTCTCACGTGTGTCAACACAAAGACTCGCTGTCTAAGCCTGTTGGACTCGCTAATGTGAGTTTAGCAGATAAGGAGGAAGGCTGTGTGATTCAAAAGCATCTCACAGGAGATTCAAGACATGAGTGGGCACCTTCAAAACCACGGAGAGAATGCAGGAGCTGCAAGAGAGGAGGAACGCTCCAAAATCCTGAGCTTTAGCAGTAAAACATCCCTCTCCAGCGCCCCGGGAGACGAGCTCAGAAGTGTGTGTGTGTGTGTGTGTGTGTGTGTGTGTGTGTGTGTGTGTGTGTGTGTCCACGCTCACTCATGCATATGCAGATCTGAGAAATACATGCAAACTATGAGATTAGGCAAGATCTCTCTCACACACACACACACACACACACACACACACACATGTTGGTTTTTATGGTTTACGGGGACTCTCCATAGGCGTAATGGTTTTTATACTGTACAAGCTGTATGTGCTATTGACCTACACCTACCCTACACCTAAACTTAGCCCTCACAGGAGACGGTGCATTTCTACTTTCCCCCCAAAAAACTCACTCTGTATGATTTATAAGCGTTTTAAATTATGGGGACACTGAAAATGTCCTCATAAATCACCTTCTCCTTGTAATACCTGTCATACCCATGTCATTATACAAATTTGTGTCCTCATAAACCACATAAACACACACACACACACACACACGTGATGAGAGTTCCCGGCTCTATCGAGAAAACATTCAATTCACCCCAAAATCAAAAGAAAGAAATTATTCATTTTGAGAATCTTTTTGTTTAAATAATTAAAATCAGAAATGATGTCTACCCGAGTAACACAGAGATGTTCTGCATGGTGAAAAAATCGTATTATTGCAATGCATCTGGCCTCATTTTTCTTCATGTATAAAACATGATAATAATAACATTCTATATACATATATTCAAAATGTTATCAATATTTGTATATTTAAAAATACATCAAAAGTTTAGAGTCAGTAAAATGTTAAAATGCTGTTCTGCTCATCAAGACTGCATTTAATTGATAATAAAAACAGTAAAAACAGCAATATTGTGAAATATTATTAACATTTCAAATAATTGTTGCCAATTTGAATATATTTTAAACTCTAATTTATTTCTGTGATGTGCAGCTGTATTTTCAGCATCATTACTCCAGTCTTCAGTGTCACATGATCTTCAGAAATCATAATAATATACTGCTCAAGAAACATTTCTGATTATTATCAATGTTGAAAACAGTTGTGCTGCTCAATAATTTTGCGAAAACTGACAAATTAAATTTTTCTGGATTTTTGGATGAATACAATGTTCAAAAGAACAACATTGATTTGACTTTTGTTACATTATAAATGTCTTTAATGTCACTTCTGATCAATTTAATGCAACCTTGCTGAATATAAAATATACACTGACCCCAAAGTTTTGAATGTTATATATATATATATATGCAAAAGAGAAAAGTGAAGGGAACATTAAGATCTGCAGCAGCACCTTTCAAATCCAAATCATCTTTAATTTGCTTGTTGTATTTCAGAGCGTATCAGTTTCTGGGAACAGAGAGAGACTCACTGTGGTCACTGTTTTCGTCTTTGGTCCCGCAGACCGCTCCGTCCGGCTGCATCTGCAAGTAGTAGCCCTGCTCGCTGAAGAGCCTGGTCACGATCCCCTTCAACTGAGGCTCTGAAACACACGTCACAAACACAAACACGTCACAAAACACGCATCACCTTCAACTGAGGCTCTGAAACACGTCACAAACACACACACGTCACAAACACACACACGTCACAAAACACGCATCACCTTCAACTGAGGCTCTGAAACACACACACGTCACAAAACACGCATCACCTTCAACTGAGGCTCTGAAACACACGTCACAAAACACACACACACGTCACAAAACACGCATCACCTTCAACTGAGGCTCTGAAACACACGTCACAAACACACACACGTCACAAAACACACACACGTCACAAAACACGCATCACCTTCAACTGAGTCTCTGAAACACACGGCACAAAACACACACACGTCACAAAACACGCATCACCTTCAACTGAGGCTCTGAAACACACGTCACAAAACACACACACGTCACAAAACACGCATCACCTTCAACTGAGGCTCTGAAACACACGTCACAAAACACACACACGTCACAAAACACGCATCACCTTCAACTGAGGCTCTGAAACACACGTCACAAAACACACACACGTCACAAAACACACACACGTCACAAAACACGCATCACCTTCAACTGAGTCTCTGAAACACACGTCACAAAACACACATCACCTTCAACTGAGTCTCTGAAACACACGGCACAAAACACACATCAACTTCAACTGAGTCTCTGAAACACACGGCACAAAACACGCATCACCTTCAACTGAGTCTCTGAAACACACGGCACAAAACACGCATCACCTTCAACTGAGGCCCTGAAACACACGTCACAAAACACACACACGTCACAAAACACGCATCACCTTCAACTGAGGCCCTGAAACACACGTCACAAAACACACACACGTCACAAAACACGCATCCCCTTCAACTGAGGCCCTGAAACACACGTCACAAACACACACACGTCACAAAACACGCATCACCTTCAACTGAGTCTCTGAAACACATGTCACAAAACACACACACGTCACAAAACACGCATCACCTTCAACTGAGGCTCTGAAACACACGTCACAAAACACACACACGTCACAAAACACACACACGTCACAAAACACGCATCACCTTCAACTGAGTCTCTGAAACACACGTCACAAAACACACATCACCTTCAACTGAGTCTCTGAAACACACGGCACAAAACACACATCAACTTCAACTGAGTCTCTGAAACACACGGCACAAAACACGCATCACCTTCAACTGAGTCTCTGAAACACACGGCACAAAACACACACACGTCACAAAACACGCATCACCTTCAACTGAGGCTCTGAAACACACGTCACAAAACACACACACGTCACAAAACACACACACGTCACAAAACACGCATCACCTTCAACTGAGTCTCTGAAACACACGTCACAAAACACACATCACCTTCAACTGAGTCTCTGAAACACACGGCACAAAACACACATCAACTTCAACTGAGTCTCTGAAACACACGGCACAAAACACGCATCACCTTCAACTGAGTCTCTGAAACACACGGCACAAAACACACACACGTCACAAAACACGCATCACCTTCAACTGAGGCCCTGAAACACACGTCACAAAACACACACACGTCACAAAACACGCATCACCTTCAACTGAGGCTCTGAAACACACGTCACAAAACACACACACGTCACAAAACACGCATCACCTTCAACTGAGGCCCTGAAACACACGTCACAAAACACACACACGTCACAAAACACGCATCCCCTTCAACTGAGGCCCTGAAACACACGTCACAAACACACACACGTCACAAAACACGCATCACCTTCAACTGAGGCTCTGAAACACACGTCACAAACACACACACGTCACAAAACACGCATCACCTTCAACTGAGGCCCTGAAACACACGTCACAAAACACACACACGTCACAAAACACGCATCACCTTCAACTGAGGCTCTGAAACACACGTCACAAACACACACACGTCACAAAACACGCATCACCTTCAACTGAGGCTCTGAAACACACGGCACAAACACACACACGTTACAAAACACAAGTCTGCATCACCTTCAATGCTGCTTTGAGTTGAGCTACACGGCTCTTTGGACATTAAAGTATCTGATGTTACATTACAGGTTCTTCTGATCCGGTAATGAAGAGCTTAAAATGTTCCCAATGCAAAAACCTTTCTTAAAACACCTCTAAACCAATCAAGCACACGTTTTGAATGTGACGGATGCATCATAATGCATGCTGGACTGTCCTGTAATGCTTAGTATCGTTCAAAATGAATGAATTCAAAAAATGAACCTGTCGTGTTACCGAAACAGCAAGTGCTGCTAACCAATTAAAAGGTGTTAATTGTTTCAGTACCTTGCTAATAATGTTAGTAAACCGGCTCCCGTTGTGCTCTGACATCTGTGACACGCTCCCAGCAAGTGTTTCACAGCAATATTTAGTGTTAAACATTGAATTACAGACATACTTGTACTATATTTCTCATTTTAGAAGAGCTCAGTCGACCAGCGTGAACAGAGAGAGGAGAAAAAGACATCATAAACAAACGGAACCGAACAGAATACGGACTTTTATTTATAACAGAATGATTTCTGATAACACTGAAGTGGATCATTTTCTGTGAAGCTGCTTTAAAACAACAAGTGCTGATATGTTAAAAGCGCTATTAAAATGAACTTGAATTGAATTTTATTGAAATGTAATCACAAAGACACATGTAACCGTTCAGAATAAAGTAACACGCTGCAGTTCACGGTCACACTTTATAACGACATTTATTAATAACATCAAACATTGGGGTATTATTTAATAATCATTATTGAAATTAAAACAGCTAAAACTCAATGCATGTTCAAATGATGTTCACATATATTTGTATGCATGTAGTTATCATTAGTATGTGAAGTATTGACTGTCTGTTACTAATATACATCTGAAGTGGATCAGAACCTTTCATCAGTCAAAAGTAACGCAAAAGTAACGCATTACTTTCCATAAAAAGTAACTAAGTAACGTAATTAGTTACTTTTTTAGTGAGTAACGCAATATTGTAACGCATTACTTTTAAAAGTACCTTACCCCAACATCGTTGACTACTGTATATTTAACTATATTAATGTCTAGTATGTTGTATAACTATTCATATTTACAATCTATTTTATTATTTGAACGAGTTTATTGTGAAAATTATCATTAAAAAAATCATATATTCAATGATATTAACAGACACATATTTTATATCTAACCTTTGTTTTTATTACATTCTATTTATTTAAATTGTATCTGATATTGTATATTCACTTTTTATATTTAATATTTCTATCTATCTATATTTATCTGTCTGTCAATTGTACATAAACTACAATATCGCAATCAAAGTTATCAATAAAACAATATGACCCTGGACCACAAAACCAATCATATGTAGCAGAGGTATAATTGTAGCAATAGCCAAAAATACACTGTAATTTTTTATTAGTAATATGCATTGCTAAGAACTTAATTTGGACAGTTTAAAAGGCAATTTTCTCAATATTTAGTTTTTTTTGCACCCTCATATTCCAGATTTTCAAATAGTTGCATCTCAGCCAAATATTGTCCTTTCATAACAAACCGTGTATAAATGGAAATATTATTTATTCAGCTTTTCGATGATGCATACATCTCAATTTAGCATAAGGGTCAATATAATTGACCACATATTTGCAATTAGCGTGCATTAAACTACTTGTTTTGAATTATGAATGTTAATGCAATCATTAAAGTAGCCGAATCAATCAAATAATCACGCAAAATCTAACGAGCAGTAACAGAGCGTAGCATAAACAGCGACGCACACTCTCATTCGCTGCTGTCCGCGCGCACAGGTGATCGTCACGCGCTGCGCACAGGTGTGAATGAACTGACCTGGTTTCCGGCGCACGGGTCGTTTTTTCCCGCTGCAGAACCGGACTTTACCGAAGAGACTGAACAGGTGCTTGTCGCACAGAGAGCCTCGGCCGGTGGGCTCTTTACCGGGGCTGGAGCGCCGTTTACCGGACGGCACTCGTTCGTTGTTTGACTCACGCGCCTGCCGTCTCTGTCGAATGAGCGAGCTGGCGATCGCCGCCATCTCACGGGAGAGCGAGGGACGCGGGTCCGGTAACGATCGTGCAGATTCGGTGCAGATTCACGGTGCAGACCACAGGCGCGAGGGAGCGAGCGCGCGCGCGTCTCTCGTGCAGGCATGCACCGGAGCATGAGCGATACCGATAGACTCGGTGTTTGCTACCACGGAAAGCACTTTAGAGTTATATAACCGCACAATTAGAGCACATAACAACACGGAGATCGTCCAAAAACGAGTCAGTTATTCACGACATGAAGCGCTTCGAAACGCGCGGCTGAAATGACGGACGATGGTGTCCGCTTCTTAACTTCTCATCCTAAGGTCCGGTTTGTCCTCAACATGTTGATTAAACAGCCCTCATCCCAGTTTAGTCCGTTTCCAGCATCGTTACAAAGATCCGGTGCAGGGAAATCCACAGACAATCCAATAGAGTGATGTTCAATGCATCGTGTGTGATTCCAGCCGAGGAGATGAAGCGAGGAGATGATGCTGAGGGAACGAGAGGCTGTGTGTGTGTGTGTGTGCGTGTGTGTGTGCGCGTGTGTGGAAGGAGAGCGACTCGACTGGGAACAGGGGGGGAGGTCAAAGCAACAGCTTTCCCAAAAAATGACACCGTCGCAGCGGGAGCACAACCGCGGAAACAAAACTCGGTTGATCAACACTTAAAAATAAAGCTTCTTTATTTGCATCAATGGTTCTATGAAGAACCTCGAACATCCATGGCACCTTTCAAATGCAGAAAAGGTTCTTTATAGTCACGGTTCAAGGTTTGTTTATTCGTCACATAATAAATTATACAGGGTATAATCAGAAGTGAAATGTAGATCAAGTCAGGTCCGCTCAATGGACAGTGCAAAAAAAATAGTGGCTAGTCGAACATTAGTCGAACAATAGTCAAACATTTTCTTTAGATTTTTTAAATGTTCTTCAAAATGGTTGTTTTAGGAAGCGTTCACTGGGTTCGTTTGGGAACCAAAAATGGTTCTATGGCATCACTGCAAAGACACCCTTCTGTAACCTTTATTTTTACGAGTGAATATGGGATATTGGTGCATCTTTTCATCCTTGAGGTATGAAAGCTTGGCAGTTTTTAACCACAGGTTAAAAAAATAATAAAGGTAATTCTGCCCCCCCCCCCCCTCTCCCAATTCTGACTTTTTTTCTTGCAATTCTGACTTTTCTTTTAATGTTCTCAGAATTTTGAGATTTAAATTCAGAATTGCAAGACAAAAAAGTCGGAATTATCTTTTTTTTATTTTATTCCATTTATGGTGGATTAAAAAACAGAATTGCAAGTTGTAAAAAGATTTCTGAGAAGAAACAAAAAAGAGTCAGAATTGCGAGATATAAAATTTAAATTGAGAAAAAGCTAGAAATGTGAAAAAATGTTATCCTTTAAAATAACCTTTTCTATTCGGTGGTGGTAAAAAAATTATACAAATAAAAACTGAATTCTGAGATATAAACTCACAATTGCAAGAAGTCAGAATTGAGAGATATAAAGTCGCAATTCGCTTTTTTATTTTTTTATTCTGTCTCAAAAAAAACAGAATGCACTAAACTTGACAGCATGCGAAATGTAATTTTGGAATTGTGAGAAAAAAATAATTCTGAGTTTATCTTCATCAGTTCAAAAGGTTTTTCTTGGAACTGAATTAAAAAAAACTATTGTGGTGGAAACTAGCTTTCATATCATGACCCAGATTTACTTGTGGGATTTTTTTTTTCGTTCTTTGCTTAGGGGTAAAAAAAACGGTGAAAAAAGTATATTTTTAGAAATAGTGAACTTTTTTTGTTTTAATAATTAACGTTAACATTACTGTTTGAAAACATTCTATTCCTGCCTTGCAAAATAAGGTGGATGTGTTTATAAGATTGCTTTAAACAGGATTAAATCCGGAGAACAGTCCACGTGTTACTTTCAATTAATATTACAACTTCAATTTCTACTATAAAGCAGCTGTCCAGTGTGTTCATGTTATAATCTGCGGATAACCTCAATGCGTCATCATAGAAGGTGGAGCCTCGGAGCCACGCCCACCTAATTCCATAATCGGACCAATGGGAGTCTGAAGGTGTTTAACTGGATTGTTTTATTTTTTTTGGCCTGGTTTTGTTAGAAATGACATCACACCTGTTAGTTCATCGATTGCCCTTGAAGTGTTTGTAGTAAACTTACACAGTCACTGAAACAGCTCAGCTTTGAATAAAAAGATTTCCATGGGAAAAAATATTGCAAAATCATTGCACAAAGGTCCTTTCACAACCCTTGCAAGATGTCGAGTACAAAACTAATGTTGCTGATAAATCATTACAATGCAGATCATTCTAAACGAACAACATTTGTGAGTCAGTATCGTTAGGAGAAAGTTTAATTAGGGTATTTCAAATGCAGTTGTATAATTACATTTATGGATGGTTTGGCTTCATGTGATAGCTTTTTATGACGAACGGTGTTCATTTGCGCGGGGAGGTGAATGGTCTGTGATGGAGCAGCTGTCACTGCTGCTGACTCAGGTACTGATATCGTATCGAATACGAAGAGCTGTCAGGTGCTGAGAGATGCTTTCTGAAGTCTCCAGTAAAGAGGCCAATCACTGTGACCCAGATCCATCATTCAACCTTCACCACACAACACTGATTACTTTATCACTGAGAGACAGAAAGAGAGGATGTCTATCTATAGTCTCCGCTGAGTAGGCCAGTAGTACTTGTGCACGCTAGTTCACACACGCACACGCACGCGCGCGCGCACACACACACACACACTCCCGCACTCACACACGCACGCGCGCACACACACACACACGCGCACACACACTCATGCACACACGCACACACACACGCACACACACTCATGCACACACGCACATGGACACAGATTTTAGGTCCCTACAAGTAAAGCATGAATGCTTAGTGAATGCTTAGATCAATATATTGAGATATATATCTCAGTCAGTGCAGTGAGTCAATAAGTCATGAAAAAAATAAATCAATAAGTCATGGCACTATGTTTTTCAATTACTTGAACTCATTAAAATAATTCGACCAATTTCTACTTCCATTAAGTTACATGCATTTCAACTGCAATTAACTTATATTTTACAGTGTGTGTGTGTGTGTGTGTGTGTGTGTGTGTGTATATATATATATATAAAACACATTATATTTCGTAATTTACATATAATGATACAAATGTTTTTGGTCAGTAATTAAAACAAATATATATATATATGTTTTGCATTTATTTGATCAAAAATACCATAAAAACTAAATCGAAATAATATTACAATTATGATAACTTTTTAAATGTTACAAGATACATTTATAAATGTTAATTTATACTATTACATTTAAGGTTTCGATGTAATATTGAACTTGTAATTTTTGATTATGTAAAGCACTTTGCTGCATCTTAAGTCTGAAAGGTAAGTTTATTAGTAGTATTATTTCAAAATGTTCAAATAATATTTCATAGTTTTATTGATAATCTGTTATTTGATAATTGTTCAAGAATGTTTTTTTGTTGGCAACAAGGTTATTTTCGTAAACTAAAACGTCGATGAAAAAACTATTAACTATAATCAAAACTAAACTTGTTTTGATTATACAAAATTTACTACAATATTTAATGTGACACTTGACACCGTCCACTAGGGGGAGGAGCCTGCTAAAGGGATAAAGTACCATTTTCATGATAGCACAATGTCCATCTCAAAATAGTTCTCATGGAATTCATTTAGGTTCTTTAACCTCTCCAATGATTTCAAATGACATCTAATTTGGGATGATCACAAAAATATGTGATAGGTAAAATAAACAAAATGCAATTAACAAAAGCACCAAGTAACAGATTCAATCTCAAATGTCCAGAAAAGTTGTACTTTTGTATGACGATGACCTGTGTGTTGAGTCAGCACTAAATCAGTGACCTGTAAAGAACAGGATGAGAATAAAGAGGAAGAGGAAGGCTGAGCTTCATCAGATCCTCTGTGGGTGTTGACAATGACCCCTAATGATTTAGGAGTAGTATAACCCCATCTCAGCACTGCACCAGTGTGTGTGTGTGTGTGTGTGTGTGTGTGTGTGTGTGTGTGTGTGTGTGAGAGAGAGTGTGTGTCCCTCAAAACGGATCCCAAAAATGAGTTTATGTTTCAAAGACACAGATCAGATTTGGAAAAATAAGAAAAGAGACGGAAACTGAAACTCTATGATCTGTATTTAGTGTCTGTGGGTTTGTGGGAGCCGTGCTCTGATTGGTTGGTCGACAAAGGAAGGAACCAATGACAGACCGGAGCTATCTGTCATTATTATGACCCCTGATGGAGCAGTTTGGAAATTGATCAGAAAACTCAACACACACACACACACACACACACACACACACACACACACAGGTCATAAACAATTATGAAGTTTTAATCAATATCTTTCTTGACCCCATCACATGGACACATACATATAGATGAAGCATTTCAAACATCCCATCTACTAACGGAATATATTCAAATCAAATCAAATCAAATCACTTTTATTGTCACATCACCACAGCACAAGTGCCTTGGTGAGTGAAATTCTTATGAGCGTGCTCCAGACAGTGCAAAAAAAAAAAAAAAACAATTTACATATGGACAGACAGTGCAAAAAACTGCACTGGAGCATTTACAGTGCTCCAGACAGTGCAAAAAAACAACAACAGCAATTTACATATGGACAGTACATATTACAGACTGTACAGAAGACAATGTGCAAAAATACACATACATATACTCAGTACACACAGTGTACTATAAAGACATACTTAATTATCAACGACACATTATACACCGTATGGGCACATCTACATTATGTACAGTATCTATACATAATGTAGTCTATGCATAGTAATAATGTGAGGTGCAACAGATTATAAATTAACAGCAGATTGGTTGGTTGAGCAGCAGATTTGTATAAATGCACTCAGATATTGAATTAATTTATTAAAATGTGCATTTTATTTTATTCTACTCTAAATAACAAGACTGCACAAAAATGTACCAAAGCACTTTCCTAAGCATCTGCATTTAACTCTGCATGTGGAAATGTGGCTGATTCTTGATGCAATCATGCAAATCAGCATATTATAATGATTTCTGAAGATCATAAAGACTGCAGTAATGATGCTGAAAATACAGCAGCGCATCACAGGAAGAAACTGCATTTTACTATATCTTCAAACAGAAAGCAGTAATTTTAAATTGTAATAATATGTCATAATATCACTGTTTTTACTGTATTTCTAAAACCAATAAAAACTGCACTAAATTGGTGAGGTTAATGATTTTGCACTAGTTTCGTCTAATATTAAAAATAACAAATTAAGTTACAGATGTAGGAAGCAAATGCGATAAAATGACTAAATACATTTTGAGACAAAAGGTAAATTATGTTAATTAGTCATTTTTTATTAAATTGGCCTCCCACCTTACTAAAAAAATAACTAATCACCTTATTTATAATGAAATTATATTTAAAAACATGGTATTCATCAGATCATAAAAAAATATACAGAATCTTTATCACTAGATTAAATAGAGCAAACTTTACTGAAGTGATTGTTCTGAACAAGTATTAACTTCTTTAACTAACGTATCAATAATGGGAGCCCTGAACATTTCTAAGATTTTGAAACAAAACAAAGCACTTTTATTAATTATTTTCCCTCAAAATGGATAGATTCATCAACGTTCAATAAATATATTTGTTTTATTCTGTAATCATACACTACTGGGATAGTGATAAATCGCTCAATGCATTGCATTCTGTCATTGCATGGTCTGAAAAAGACACATAATGCTGCATTAATCTAAACGTTTGGAACAGACTATGCCCTAAACAGTGCAGTCTAGTTAGGCAGCTCACTACGGTTCTATGCTGCCGGTTAGTGGTCATCATCGTGAAGTGCAGCATTCATCACAACCCATTAAACACAGAGTAGCAGCTCCACGAATAAACACTAAAGAGTGCGTGATGAAAGTTTCATGTGTGTATTTGCGTGATGCAATGGTTTATTCTGAGCGCCTGCATCATTTATGTCTTCAAACCTCTCAGCCTGCACTCACATCCACATGCAGCTTTAAAACAGCACTACAATATAACAATGTCTCTGAACAAACGTGAACATTCACTCATACAGACCGATGTATACAGACAAGGACATCTGACTATTCGTCTCCACAGCAAGCACAGAATACTTTATATATGTTCCATGTATAATGCAGCGTCCTTGATCTCCTACAGCACACTACAATCATGAATAACACTTATACAGTCCTGTAATATTTCGTAATATTTGATTTAGAGACAGAGTGTCTGGATGAACTCCACTAGAGGGCAGTACAACACACACACACACACACACACACACACTAAACATCCAGCTCCAGTGCTCCATAATAAGGACCGTGTATTTAAGAGTTTGGGATCAGTACGTTTTTTTTGTTTTTTTTCCCCAAAATAAATATTTGGATTAATCAAGGATGCATCAAATTCTTCAAAGGTGACTGTAAAGACATTAATAATGGTACACAAGTTGTTGTTGTTGTTGTTTTTTCAAATAAATGCTTTTGGACTTTCTATTCATCAGAAAACTTAACTAGTTATGCACTCCACACACAGAGAAACTTAACTAGTAATGCACTCCACACACTGAGAATCCTGCAGTCCTAAACTCAACTTAACTAGTTATGCACTCCACACACCGAGAATCCTGCAGTCCTAAACTCAACTTAACTAGTAATACACTCCACACACCGAGAATCATGCTGTCCTAAACTCAACTTAACTAGTTATGCACTCCACACACTGAGAATCCTGCAGTCCTAAACTCAACTTAACTAGTAATACACTCCACACACTGAGAATCATGCTGTCCTAAACTCAACTTAACTAGTTATGCACTCCACACACCGAGAATCCTGCAGTCCTAAACTCAAATTAACTAGTTAAGCTCTCCACACACTGAGAATCCTGCAGTCCTAAACTCAACTTAACTAGTAATGCACTCCACACACTGAGAATCCTGCAGTCTTAAACTCAACTTAACTAGTAATACACTCCACACACTGAGAATCATGCTGTCCTAAACTCAACTTAACTAGTTATGCACTCCACACACCGAGAATCCTGCAGTCCTAAACTCAACTTAACTAGTTCTGCACTCCACACACTGAGAATCCTGCAGTCCTAAACTCATCTTAACTAGTAATGCACACCACACACTTAGAATCCTGCAGTCCTAAATTCAACTTAACTAGTTATGCACTCCACACACTGAGAATCCTGCAGTCCTAAACTCAACTTAACTAGTTATGCACTCCACACACCGAGAATCCTGCCTCCCTAAACTCAACTTAACTAGTTATGCACTCCACACACTGAGAATCCTGCAGTCCTAAACTCAACTTAACTAGTTATGCTCTCCACACACCGAGAATCCTGCAGTCCTAAACTCAACTTAACTAGTTATGCTCTCCACACACTGAGAATCCTGCAGTCCTAAACTCAACTTAACTAGTAATGCACTCCACACACTGAGAATCCTGCAGTCTTAAACTCAACTTAACTAGTAATACACTCCACACACTGAGAATCATGCTGTCCTAAACTCAACTTAACTAGTTATGCACTCCACACACCGAGAATCCTGCAGTCCTAAACTCAACTTAACTAGTTCTGCACTCCACACACTGAGAATCCTGCGGTCCTAAACTCATCTTAACTAGTAATGCACACCACACACTTAGAATCCTGCAGTCCTAAATTCAACTTAACTAGTTATGCACTCCACACACTGAGAATCCTGCAGTCCTAAACTCAACTTAACTAGTTATGCACTCCACACACCGAGAATCCTGCCTCCCTAAACTCAACTTAACTAGGTATGCACTCCACACACTGAGAATCCTGCAGTCCTAAACTCAACTTAACTAGTTATGCTCTCCACACACCGAGAATCCTGCAGTCCTAAACTCAACTTAACTAGTAATACACTCCACACACTGAGAATCATGCAGTCCTAAACTCAACTTAACTAGTTATGCACTCCACACACTGAGAATCCTGCAGTCCTAAACTCAACTTAACTAGTAATGCACTCCACACACTGAGAATCATGCTGTCCTAAACTCAACTTAACTAGTTATGCACTCCACACACACCGAGAATCCTGCAGTCCTAAACTCAACTTAACTAGTTATGCTCTCCACACACTGAGAATCCTGCAGTCCTAAACTCAACTTAACTAGTTATCCACTCCACACACTGAGAATCCTGCAGTCCTAAACTCAACTTAACTAGTTATGCTCTCCACACACCGAGAATCCTGCAGTTCTAAACTCAACTTAACTAGTTATGCTCTCCACACTGAGAATCCTGCAGTCCTAAACTCAACTTAACTAGTAATACACTCCACACACTGAGAATCCTGCAGTCCTAAACTCAACTTAACTAGTAATGCACTCCACACACTGAGAATCCTGCAGTCCTAAACTCAACTTAACTAGTAATGCACTCCACACACCGAGAATCCTGCTGTCCTAAACTCAACTTAACTAGTTATGCACTGCACACACTGAGAATCCTGCAGTCCTAAACTCAACTTAACTAGTAATGCACTCCACACACCGAGAATCCTGCAGTCCTAAACTCAACTTAACTAGTTATGCACTCCACACACTGAGAATCCTGCAGTCCTAAACTCAACTTAACTAGTTATGCACTCCACACACTGAGAATCCTGCAGTCCTAAACTCAACTTAACTAGTTATGCACTCCACACACTGAGAATCCTGCAGTCCTAAACTCAACTTAACTAGTTATGCACTCCACACACTGAGAATCCTGCAGTCCTAAACTCAACTTAACTAGTTATGCACTGCACACACTGAGAATCCTGCAGTCCTAAACTCAATTTAACTAGTAATGCACTCCACACACTGAGAATCCTGCAGTCCTAAACTCAACTTAACTAGTAATGCACTCCACACACTGAGAATCCTGCAGATTAAATGCAGCATGCACTGCTTTGATAACAACAGCTGGACTGTGTATGTAAATGTCACAATGCACCGCTGATTTCATCGTCACGCAACAGCACC
>QVTF01022899.1:30000-37500 GCA_003573665.1 Oxygymnocypris stewartii
TATTTTCTTACAGTAACATAAAACTTTAGAAAATAGTTTTTATTCAAATCAGCATAAATTAAATGCAGTACAAATATGGCAATGGTGTATAAATAATTTTCACGTAAAATATCATTTGTTTCACATTTCAAGTGAGGGAAAATAAAATTGAAACTCAAAAATTCAGATTTTAATTTAAGACTTAGGTTTAAGAGATTCATACTTATTTATAAGTAATCTTAAATATTTAATCCCCCCAATATTAAATATTTGGTTCCATTTATGAATCCAGCACAAACCATGTCTGTATCTTGTCTGCAGGCACATGCGTGTGCAATGTAAAAAGTCTTATATAAAGCATTTTCTCTCTCTTTTCATTTACAAGGTGATGAAATATTTGTGTCTGGGCTGAAACGGAGAAAACACAGCTGGACACAGATAATCACGCACAAAATAATAACTTGCTGAGTGATAAGATGAAAGATTAATGTACTCTCTGTTTCACTACAATATCACGTTACGGTTCTGTTCCTTCAGGAATATAAAACTCATGAAACATATCAATGTCATATTTCAACACACACAAAAGCCAATTTTAGGACCTTTAAGATTTTTTTAATGTTTAAGATTTATTTTCTTACAGTAAAACATTGCTGTAAATATGCTCATCCTCCGGCCATTCAATGTAGATGAGATTGTTTCTTCATCAGATTTGGAGAAATGTGTCTCTGCATCAGTGTCTCAGCAATGGAAGTGAATGGGTGCCGTCAGAATGAGAGTCCGAACAGCTGGACTCTGGAGATGAGTTAAACACATCTTAATGATGGATTTGTGTCTTCTCCAGATGTTAAATGATGGACTGGAGTGGAGTGGATTATTGTGATGTTTTTATCAGACTCTCACTTTGACGGCACCCATTCACTGCAGAGCATCCGTTGCTGAGACACTGATGCAGAGACACATTTCTCCAAATCTGATGAAGAAACAAACTCATCTACATTGAATGGCCTGAGGGTGAGGATATATACATTTTTAGGTAAACTAGTCCTTTAAATCGCCTGAAGGTAATCTTTAATGTCTTTGTGCACAAATATGATTTCAATTATTTCTTATGATTTTGTGGAGAAATATGACGTTCTTAACTACTTTTGTGAGATTAATTTCAGACCTGTGCAAGTTCATACTCTAAGAACAGAAGCACGGACAGAAATATATAAAGAATGGTGTGAGAAACTGGAGAGTGGAATTGATATATTTATTAGAGTATTTTTACACAGTGTTGAGCTTGTTTTACTGCTGCCATCTGAGCAACACACACTCATGCTAATCCACACAAATCCCTTCTTCATCATTATTTCGGTCTGTTGTGCTCATATTTACCGCACTGGATCCGAGATGCACTCAAACTAACAGAACGATACGTTCAGTCCAGCACCCAGTCAGACATGCCTCCACACAAATATAATGCCATCACTGCTAAAAATGACAGTAATGATGTACCAATTTGACACTTCAGAGCCTTTTGTCAAATGTGACGTGAACCGCTCTAATTCCAGGCACAGTCAGAGACCCCAGTGCACTCTGGGAGCTTGTTAATTTAGCACAAGGGTGAGTGTAAAGCTGAACTCCCAGCAACCCTGAAACTAAACTTGCTTTGCCTTCAGCAGAAGCTTTCATGCTAAAAATATATAAGATTGATTGATAGATACAACAATATATAGATGGATAGATAGAATAACAACGACAGACAGACAGACAGAATAACAACGACTGACCGACTGACAGACAGAGACAGACAGACAGACAGACAGACAGACAGACAAACAGACAAACAGACAGACTAACAATGACCGACCGACCGAGACAGACAGACAGACAGACAGACAGACAGACAGACAGACAGACAGACAGACAGACTAACAATGACCGACCGACCGACCGAGACAGACAGACAGACAGACTAACAATGACCGACCGACCGAGACAGACAGACAGACAGACAGACAGACAGACAGACAGACAGACTACCAATGACCGACCGACAGACAGACAGAATAACAACGACCGACCCGACTGACAGACAGAGACAGATAGACAGACATACAGACAGACTAACAACGACCAACAGACAGAGACAGACAGACAGACTAACAATGACCGACCGACCGACAGACAGACAGAGACAGACAGACAGACAGACTAACAATGACCGACCGACCAACAGACAGAGAGACAGACAGACAGACTAACAATGACCGACCGACAGAGACAGACAGACAGACAGACTAACAATGACCGACCGACCGGCCGACAGACAGAGACAGACAGACAGACAGACAGACTAACAATGACCGACCGACAGAGACAGACAGACAGACAGACTAACAATGACCGACCGACCGACAGACAGACAGTCAGACAGAATAACAATGACCGACAAAAAGACAGACAACGACAGAGACAGACAGACAGACAAACAATGACCGACCGACCGACAGAGACAGACAGACAGGACTAACAATGACCGACCGACCGACAGAGACAGACAGACAGACTAACAATGACCGACCGACCGACCCGACGACAGACAGACAGACAGACAGACAGACAGACAGACAGACAGACAGACAGACAGACAGACAGACAGACAGACAGACAGACAGAATAACAATGACCGACAGAAAGACAGACAACGACAGACAACGACAGAGACAGACAGACAGACAAACAATGACCGACCGACAGACAGACCACGACAGACAACGACAGAGACAGACAGACAGAATAACAATGACCGACAGACAGACAGACAGACAGACAGACAGACAACGACAGAGACAGACAGACAAACAATGACCGACAGACAGACAGACAACGACAGAGACAGACAGAATAACAATGACAGAGACAGACAGACAGACAGACAGACAGACAGACAGACAGACAGACCTTCACAGCATCAGCTCAGACATCTCAAACATCACAATCACTTGCAGAATGTGACAGTGTGCCGTGATATTAATAACTGTAACACGGCTTACAGTAACTTTTATTAAACAGCAAAGAGCTCATTGACCAGCAGCTCTGCAGAAAATTAAACTTCAGATTGAATGACTCTTTCACCACATGCTTCACTAATTAGATCATCAACATTTAACAACATGAAACAGCACTCACATTCCACAACACAGTAAACTCCCTCAATGTGACTCGAACGCGTGGGGCTCTTTTACTAACTAAGGCTGCATTTATTTGATCAAAAATAGTCAATTTAAATAAACAATAACTCTTTTTTTATGTGAATATATATTAAAATGTAATTTATTTCAGTGATCAAAGCTGTATTTTCATCATCATTACTGCAGTCTTCAGTGTCACATGATCTTCAGAAATCATAATAATATGCTGCTCAACAAACATTTCTGATTATTATCAATGTTGAAAACGGTTGTGCTGCACAATATTTTTTGTGGAAACTGTGATACATTATATTTTTCAGGATTCACAGATGAATAGAAAGTTCAAAATAACTGCATTTATTTTAAATAGAAATCTTCTGTAACATGATAAATGTCTTTCTTGTCACTTTTGATCAGTATAATGTGTCCTTCATAAATACAAATATGAAATTAATAAATCAAATAAAACAGACAGACCCCAAAGTTCCAAATTTCTGAGAGAAGCAGAATATTAAACAGGAAGTGATGTGGGTGAAACATTACATTATCCAGCAGGATTTGATGAGACTGTGATCATAAGGCTGAGATATTATTGATTAATATTATTCCTCGACAGCGATAATTACATCAGCAGAAGATAAACTCATTTCAGAGGCAGAGAAAGTTTGATGAAAGATAATAAAAGACACAATTCTTTAGAAGAACATGCACTGAAATCGTTGTAAACAGCATCAGAAAGGCTAAAGTCATTACCGTCAGTCGGTCTGACACTAATGCAGCTCTAATGACTTCAGAGAGACTGACCGGGTTCAGCGCTGACGGTCTTCACCGGGCCTTCCTCCTCATCCTCATCCTCTCCTTTACTGCCGTGAGACAGCAGCCGGCGGAACAGACTACAGTAACGCGTCATGACTGTGTGTGTGTTTAAAACGACCAGACCTGTAAATGTGTGTCTGATCTATCAAAATGTGTCTGGAAGTCTCTCTCTCCGTCTGTCTGTCTGTGTCTCTCTCTGTATGTATAACAGCGTCATCGAGTGAGTGACTGACTGTGCGCCCCTGATATTTGCCTGTGCAAATATGTGTGTGTGTGTAAGAGGGGTGTGTCTGTCTGTAATAGAGACGTGTGTGTGTGTGTGTGTGTGTGTGTGTCTGTCTGTCTGTCTGTCTGTCTGTCTGTGATAGAGACGTGTGTGTGTGTGTGTGTGTGTGTGTGTCTGTCTGTCTGTCTGTGATAGAGACGTGTGTGTGTGTGTGTGTGTGTGTATGTGTGTGTCTGTCTGTCTGTGATAGAGACGTGTGTGTGTGTGTGTGTGTGTGTGTGTGTGTGTGTGTGTGTGTGTGTGTGTGTGTGTGTGTGTGTCTGTCTGTCTGTCTGTGATAGAGACGTGTGTGTGTGTGTGTGTGTGTGTCTGTCTGTCTGTCTGTCTGTGATAGAGACGTGTGTGTGTGTGTGTGTGTGTGTGTGTGTGTGTGTGTGTGTGTGTGTGTGTCTGTCTGTCTGTAATAGAGACATGTGTGTGTATGTGTGTGTGTGTGGTTCAGAATGCAACACTAATGCACTGCTTACTGCTTAATACACTTACTTGCTTGAAGTAAACACTGTATACTGCTTATTATTTAAATAATTGGTTTAGAAACAATCTTTATTAGGGAATGGCTGTTAAAAATGTATTATAAAAGTACAATCATTAGTTTTATAACTATTTTTTGACAGTATGCAACAATGAATATTCCCCTTTTATGTGAGGGAAAATGTTATTAAAGATTGAATCTGAAATGTTTGAGCATCAAGAATGAGTTATTAAGAAGGAGATGTTAATATCTTGTCCTGTTTATTCTCTTGCATGCATCACACTGGAAGTTAAAGTCAAATTGCACGATGGATATGTGCAGTCTGCTTGTGCACTAGACATGTTCTGTGTACAGTATGCATACTGTATAAATAGTAAGAGTAGTATGCTTGTATGTCATTGTCTCTGTGCAGAGTTTGCGTGCATCATTAGTGCTGTGTGCTTTTATTATGACAAGCTGATCTTTTATTAATATGATGTGCATCTGCGGTGTCTCTGTAATGGTGTCTGTAGCTACCTTTAAACACACAATGACACTGGTCTCAACCCGATCTATCAAAGACATTTAAGAAAGAAATGGGATCTGTGCGTTCTGAGAGCGTAAGTTGGTGTTACTTGATGAGCGAGAGCTATTATAATGCTGTTTACAGACTCAAAGTGCTGTGCAGGAGGATTCTTCATAACACACACACACACACACACACACACACAGAGACACACACACACACACACACACACACACACACACACCACACACACACACACACCACACCACACCACACACACCACACACAGAGAGACACACACACACACACACAGGACACACACACACACACACACACACCACACACTCACAGAGACACACACACACACACACACACACACACACAGAAGACACACACACACACACCCACACACACCACACAGAGAGAGACACACCACACCACAAACACACACAGAGAGACACACACACACACACACCCACCCACACAGAGAGACACACCACAACACACCGACACACACACACACACAACAGGACACCACAACACACACCACAACAACACACACGAGAGAGACCAACACACACACACACACACACACACACACACAGAGAGACACACACACAACACAACACAGAAATAACACACACACACACCCACACACCACAACACACACACCCTCACAGAGGACACACACACACACACACACACAGAAACAAACACACACCACACAGAGACACACAGACACAACCCTCACACACAAAAAAACACACAGATAGAGAGGACACACCGACCCACACACACAGACACCAAAGACACACAACCACACACACACACCACACTAACACACCCCACACACACACGAAGGGCAAGTGTTAAACGCAGGGGAATGTGTGTCCGGCCATGGACCAGGGCTAATTAGTCTGTTGTAGAATTAACACTGCTCATGGTAGTCTTGTGCTGTCGTGGACACGCAGGGGACTCTACAATAAAAAAACTACGCATGTTCCGTTATGGTAACTTTCGGGTCACAAATACACAGTAAACATTATTTTAGACCTATGTTGCTTCATTAAGCATTTATCTTTTTTAAAATGACTAACAATATCAAAGTTATTTTATGTTTCCTTTATAAAAATCAGTAAAGATGTTAAAGATAGCAGCAGCTAAAGGTGGACGTTTGTATTCCCATTCATCTCGAGCACGAGACCTTTACGAGACCTGAAGCACGAGTCTCTGAAGCACGAGTCTTGAAGCACGAGACCTTCACGAGACCTGAAGCACGAGTCTCTGAAGCACGAGTCTCTGAAGCACGAGACCTTCACGAGACCATCACGAGATCTGAAGCACGAGTCTTCTGAAGCACGAGACCTTCACGAGACCTTCAGACCTGAAGCACGAGTCTTTGAAGCACGAGACCTTCACGAGACCTTCACGAGACTGAAGCACGAGTCTCTGAAGCACGAGACCTTCACGAGACCTTGAGACCTGAAGCACGAGTCTCTGAAGCACGAGACCTTCACGAGACCTTCAGACCTGAAGCACCGAGTCTCTGAAGAACGAGACCTTCACGAGACCTTCAGACCTGAAGCCACGAGTCTCTGAAGCACGAGACCTTCACGAGACCTTCAGACCTGAAGCACGAGTCTCTGAAGCACGAGACCTTCACGAGACCTTCAGACCTGAAGCCACGAGTCTCTGAAGCACGAGACCTTCACGAGACCTTCCGACCTGAATCACAAGTCTCTGAAGCACGAGACCTTCACGAGACCTTCAGACCTGAAGCACGAGTCTCTGAAGCACGAGACCTTCACGAGACCTTCAGACCTGAAGCACGAGTCTCTGAAGCACGAGACCTTCACGAGACCTTCACGAGACCTTCACGAGACCTGAAGCACGAGTCTCTGAAGCACGAGGACCTTCACAAAACCCTTCAGACCAGAAGCACAAGTCTCTGAAGCACGAGACCTTCACGGACCTTCACGAGGCCTTCAGACCTGAAGCACGAGTCTCCTGAAGCACGAGACCTTCATGGTGCCATGCTATCGAGCAGCTTTCTTCAGAAATATTACAGTCCTTGGTCTCGGTCTCAAGCAGGATCATTCCTGGGACACAAGGCTGTAACACACACGACAGGACGGGTTTATAGCAACATGGTGTCCTAAACAACTTTACGTGTCAACAGTGATAACGCTGCACATAGTGACTCAATCGCAGCCGATCAGAACATATCTGAAGATTAATATTTGATTTTTGACCAATGATATTC
>QVTF01022899.1:40000-53985 GCA_003573665.1 Oxygymnocypris stewartii
AATGATTTCAGTAACGACACAAAGAAAAACAAAGAACACAATGAGATGAATGTGAAGAGAGATTCAGAGAATCACTCCATTTGCTGTGTGTATTAGTACTTATACATGATGGATAGATGATCACACTAATGACACACGATAGAGATTTTCTCTTCATGTCCATCAGAAATCATTTTGACATGCTCTTGATACACGTTTCATTTGATCAATATAATGTCTTTACTGCGTGTGTCTCTGATGCGCCTGCAGCAGCAAATCATCTGCCTCTCTCTTCTCTCTCGGTCTCTCTCTCTCTCCCTCTCTATCTGACTCTCTCTCTCTCTCTCTCTCCTCTCTCGACTCTCTCTCTGTCTCTCTCTTCCTCTCTGTCTACTCTGCTCTCTCTCTCTCCTCTCTCCTCTCTCAGTGTCTCTCTCTCTCTCTCACTGCTCTCTCGCTACCGCGCCATGCTGATAGACTCATACAAACACACCATAACAAAACATATCTACTGTACAACACCAACACGGTCTAAAATGAGCCATCTCTTATATACACCACCATTCAAACTACCATTTCACATTAATTAATACTTTTATCCCCAAGGATGCATTAAACTGATCAAAAGTGACAGTATAGACATGTATAATGTTATATACTATACATGTATAATGCTATATACTATACATGTACTAATATACTATACATGTATAATGCTATATACTATACATGTACTATATACTACACATGTATAATGCTATATACTATACACTACACATGTATTAAGGCTATATACTATACATGTACTATATACTATACATGTATAATGCTATATACTATACATGTACTATATACTACACATGTATATGCTATATACTATACATGTACTATATACTATACATGTATAATGCTATATACTATACATGTACTATATACTATACATGTATAATGCTATATACTATACATGTACTATATACTATACATGTATAATGTATGGTAAACGTGCTCTCAGGAGACCCGCCATTTCCCAGCATTCACCTGTTCTAGAATGAACAGCCATCACTGGCACACATCTAAAGCGTCCGGTTAGACCATTATTGTCTTTCTTAGCTACGACTTTTGACTATAAATAAAGTCTGATCCTCTCTCTGATCAAGAACCACCACGTCTGTCGATCTGACCAACATTTAAAGTGTAGTAGTTTTACTCTCTACTAAGTGCATCAAACAACAGATGTCATGAGATGATGCTGGTTCTGGGAACACATCTTGTTTAAGAGGGCTGGAATAAACTGATGTGGATCAGACTTTATTTATCAAGTCTAATAAGTCTCAGACTACCTAAATATAACATTCACCTGTCGACCTTAAATGCAGCCAAGGCACAATAAAGACCAGAATGCAAAAGAATATACTGACAGTGTTTTGCGTCGACAGTACAAGCCAAAATCAATTGTGAGTATCACCTGACTAACTATCGGTTTACACAGATCATCATATACGATCTCCATCGAGCCTTCTTCTCAATGCACTTAAAAAAAGAGACATTTTTTGTCTTGTGTGAACATAATAATAATCAAGCCTTTTGTCCATAAAGAACCTTTAACATCCATGAAATCTTTCCATTTCATTCAGATTATTAAAATGTCTTCAACGTTTATAGAAATGTTGTTTTTTTAAAGCACTGATCACTTCAAGTTTCTTTGGGGATCCAAAAACCTCTTTTTTATATAAGTGTAGACATTCTCTATGTTCTTCATGGAGATGCTATTAAGAAAAACGTTGTTTTTAAGAGTGTAGCTCACTTCCTTGTAAACAAAACAATAAGACCAATTAATTTAAAATGCAAAATACCATTAGTTTCTACAGCATTTGCTTGAACACTTGATATTTCGGATCTAATTATAGACTTTCTAGTATTTTTATTGTGACTTTTGTTAAAAATGCAGGTGAAGAACACAGAAACACATTTGTGTTCATGTTTCACACAGTTTGCTTCATTAATTAAGTATTATTATTATTTCACAAGTTGATTGATTTAAGAGTCAATGGAGATGTCCTGCAGCATTTGTTTGAATTGCAAGATCATTTGCATCTAATTATAGACCATTCAACCATTTTTTGTGTTGATTTAGACACTTTGAAATTAAACATAGCAAAAGAGGGAACCATTTTCAGTGATCAGCTCTTAGAAAAAACTCTTTTCCTTGGCGTAGAAGAATTTGAAGAACGTCCTTCCACTATAAAGAGCCTTTTTCGTGCAATGGAAATGTTAAAAGGTTCTTCATAGAAACCATCGATGCCAATTAACAGCCTGTTTTTATGAGAGTAGCTGGCTTCACACTAAAAATAAGGTGGGACAGAATTAAGGCAACAATGCACTCTGAGGCATAACTTGCTTCATACATCCACTAAAAATCACTGGCACACAAATGAACTGCTTTGAAAATCCAATGCATAAAGTTAGCTCTGAAAACAGATCAGCAGCATTTGTTTGCACGCTTGACATTTTGCATCTAATTATAGACATTCAGCTATTTTTGGCATGACTTTCTGGGTCCCACATATAACCTTTCAATGATCAGTTCTCAGAAGAACTATTGTAAACAAACTTTTCTGCAATGGGAAGTTTCTACGGATGTAAATGTTCTTCATGGAACCATTGATTTCAACAAAGAGCCTGTTTTTAAGAGTGTAGCTTGCTTTGTGCTTACAAATTAGGTTTAATTCTCACGGACACAAACTTTCCTTGGAGAAGAACAATTTGAAGAACCGTTTTTCCCACTATAAAGAGCATTTGGTGGAATGGACATTTACAAAGGTTCCTCGCAAAACCATAGGCGCCAATAAAGATGACTTTGAGAGCCTATTATGGGTTTTGGGGCCGCTGTATTTACAGCACATACGTATATCAGATTCAGACTGACCCAAATCCATTCATTAGTGCTGGATACTAGGCCATAAAACACAGCAGCATCACACACTCAGGTGCAGTAAATACTGAGGGTCACATGTGAAATATTCCTCTATATCTCCTCTGAGCATTCGGGTGCAGTGAAAGCACCACCCGTCCTGAATGCTGATGCCATCTGTAATTCTTCTCAAATCAATAAACTGGTGTAAACAGACAAAAACAATCAGCTACACACACAAAAACATGTTGTATGATGCAGATAGGTGTCTTAACATGTGAAGGAACTCCATGTATGGACAGCTCGCTGCCTGCAGACACACACACACACACACACACACACACACACACACACACACACACACACACACGGACTGTGATGAATGTGAAGTGTGGAGGAAGACCAGCCTTCCCTGGCCGAACAACATATGAGAGGCATTTCTGCTGCATCAGGATGTTAACACAACATTTGTAGATGAATAACACACACACACACACACACCTGACATCTGATGAGCATCACATACGAACACACACACACACACACACACACACACACAGACGGACTGTGATGGATGTGATGTGTGGAGGAAGACCAGCCTTCCCTGGCCGAACAACATATGAGAGGCATTTCTGCCTGCATCAGGATGTTAACACAACATTTGTAGATGAATAACACACACACACACACACACATGCCTGACATCTGATGAGCATCACATACGAACACACACACACACACACACCACCCCCACCCCAGACCCCTTCAGGACAGCAGACCTGACTACCGCAGTCTACACACACACACACACACACACACACACACACACCACACACAACATGTACATACGCACACAGATCCATGTGAAATGACGTCAGTCGCTCACCGGCGCTCTTGTCTTGCTCTCCATCTCCGTTGCTTGCTGCTGTCGGTCACGGAGTGAGATGGGGAAGGATGCCGATGATGAAGACACGTTGCTCACTGCTTTGGCGTCGGTTCCTGGCTCGCGCGCTGCAGCCCAAGGGCGCGACTCTCACGTGAGAGCAGCTGTCAGTCACTTCACGCGCCGTCCGGTGCTGAGGGCAGCGGCGGAATCGCTGGCGTGGCAGTGTTTGTTGATGCTAGAGCGCGTGAGTGTGAGTGTGTCTGACCGGGGCTCGTTAACGGGAGCCTGCCGCAGCTCCGCCGCTTTCAGACACACGGGCGTGACGTCACCGCAGGTGTCATGTGATGCATCACAAAAGAGTCCCGATTTGATCCTCTGATCAACCTTACTAAGGTGCAAATTGTATTATCACGGTAATTAATTCATATAGAGCCGTTACAAATATCTTAAGACTATTAGAATAGTTTACGATTTTTTAATCATTACTATTTCTTTTTCGTGAGAATGCATAAATTTTTTTTAAATTCAAATGATAATTAAGTTATACCTATTTGTAGTATCAAATAATTGTAACAAATTATTATTATATACTTATAGTAATTTCTCGATCATTATTAAATTGTAAGTGAATTGTAATTGAAAATTAATTTCCCGCCTTACAGTATAGCATTTAGTCTAAATGCAAATGTGGATGGAATAGCCTACTATTAAAACTAAATGTATAATTATTAAAAAATGTAACAACATTTTTTAAATGTTTAAAAGACAATAAATAACGTTTTTCTTCAAATCTGTATGTATTTTCTTGGATTGGAAATATATAGAAGGTAAAATGCATTTTAAATTATTTTTTAAATTGTATAAATTAGCCTATATATTTACAAATATACCAAAAAAATGACCAAACGTATATTAGCATAAAATCCTGAAGCATCATTTCAAATATATTTGAATACATTTTTTTGCAAATGGGTGCAAAAGCCATTCAAGTCACAAATGACTGCACCACTCTCTTAAGTTAATTTTTTTTTGAATGTCAACAAACCAAAAACCTCTCTCACACTCTCACACACACACAACACACACACACACACACACACACACACACACACACACACACACACTCACACATTCCTCACACACACTCACACACTCTCACAGACACACACACACACACACAACACACATATCGATCTTGTTAAATCAAGTCACACACTCTCAACCCACACACACACACACACACACACACACACACAATGGTGGGTAAGTCGCAGGTGGCAGACAGATGCTGAGACGACAGAAAACTAAAATAACCTAGCATGGCCTGCGCAAACTCACACACTCATTTATAAAACTGAGCTGGATTATTTTGGGATTTAGCTGCTTAAGCAAAAACTAAATAGCAGTCGTGTCATATCTAAATGTGTGCAAAAGTGTTTCAAACGCCACCTGGTCAGCAAGATACAACATAGCTCTCAGCATTTACACACACACACACACACAACACACACACACACACACACACACACACACACACATTCACCATCATGCTGACACACACACACATTCACCATCATGCTGAGCTATTCTGTTGTACTGATAAACTCTCAGCATTTATCTTTCTTACACACACACACCACTCTCTCTCACACACACACTCTCCCTCTCTCTCTCTCTCACACACACACACACACACACACACCACACCACACACACACACACACACACACCGTCTCTCTCTCTCTCTCACACACACACACTCTCCTCTCTCTCTCTCACCACAACACACACACACACACACAGACACACCATCATGCTGAGCTGTACTTTACAAAGATGCATTCTGTTGTACTGATAAACTTCTCAGCATTTATCTTTCTTACACACACACACACTCTCTCTCTATCACACTCTCTCTCTCTCTCTCTCTCACACACACCTCTCTCTCTCTCTCCTCTCTCTCCTCACACACACACACACACACACACACACATTCACCATCATGCTGAGCTGTACTGTACAAAGAGGCATTCTTCTCTTGTACTGATAAACTTCTCAGCATTTATCTTTCTTACACACACATCTGTAATTCTCTGTCGCAGCACTTTAGCTGAGCTCCAGGAGGAAAAACTGTTTCTCCTACAGTGTCAGTTCTTTTAATACAAGAGCATTTAGCTGGACAGCATGTGGGTTATGATCCCTGACGGTGCTCTCGAACTACACAAGTTGATGGGGAAGCAATAATATTACAATATATTTCGATTCAGTAGGAATCAAACACTGCGATGCTCATAAATAGCCAACTTTTCAAAGAAATAGCATCTGAAACAGGAGGTTAATGCTTCAAATGGTTGCATGCAACAATGATGTCATGCTTGCAATCCAATTTTGTGCATAAATACACCAGCTTTTGCCAGACTGATTATATAATAAAGCAAAGAATGCAACAAATCAGTTGATATTGCTGTCTACTAATCGCACAAATGTTTTTGTGAGAAATTAATACTTTATTCAGCACGAATTGCATTAAATTGATCAGAAGTGACAGTAAAAGACATTAATAATGCCACAAAGATTTCTATATTGAATAAATGCCTGTTCTTTTGAACTTTCTATTCATCTGTTGAATCCTGAAGAATAAATACATCACAGCTTCCCAATAAATATGAAGCAACGACTGTTTTCAACATTGATAATATCAAAATGTTTCTCATATTATTATGATTCCTGAAGATCATGTAACAATGAAGACTGGAGTAATGATGCTGAAAATACAGATTTGATCACAGAAATAAATAATATTTTACACTATTTTTCATATACAATATTAAAATAACTGTTTTATGTTTGATATTACTATTTTTACTGCATTTCTATCAAATAAATGCAGCATTGGTTGAGCAGAAGAGTCAAAAACATTAAAAAACAAACTTTTGAACCTCAAATGAACGGATTAGCTTTTTTTCTACTGATTTTTTAGGTCTCAATGTTGAAACAGAATAAACAAAGTCTTCCTCACACTTTTGCACTGCTGTACAGCTTTATTTACCAAACACAAGTTTAAAATGCAATGCAACATTGATCCAGAGCAGATATGTTATTTTGCTGAGATGTCCATAAGCCCGCTGGCATGTTAGAGATATTAATCAAGCATAAGAATAACATGTGCACACAATTTTCATGGACATTAGCCTAATGACGACATTAGCCTAAACACATGGTGGGGCTGTAAAAGAGTGTTTAGGATCCCCTTAAACAGAATAAAACACCCCACTGGTTTAATTTCTGTGATAAGGCATTACGATTGGTCCCTGTAGAGCTTGAAGATTCACGTTTTGGTCTGTTCTGATCCGTCCCTACTACCATCACATGCAAAGATATGCATGTGTCAATAATTAAATGAGTGTACATCACATGATTGGCTGATTGGTCTAATTAGGAGAAGTAGGCGGGGTTAGTTACAGCAGTATGTACAGTTACAAAGCACATCACATAATGAGCAAAATACAAATTATTACAAAAACAAATTATTCAATGCACCTATCATGTTTAGCAGCATATATATATACAATAAAGTTAATAAAGTGTTCTGTTTATAATGTATTTTTTTTAGGGGTGAATCTCACGAAGCAATTTAAAAGCCTATTTTAGAATCAAGATTTTACATGACAAGAATATTTTACTTAGCAATTCTCATTAATTTAATGCAATGCCAAAAATATATATTTTATTTAAACTGCAATATTAATTGATGTACAATGCATCTATAATTTAGGCTTTTTTAAATCACTATTAACATCAATCTAATTCCATTTAAAGATCAATTTAGAGTTAAATGTCATGAAAATAGCGTCACAATGAAAACATCTTAATAGTTCTAAAATAGGCTTTATTTTTAAATGCAACATAATTAATTATAGAATTTTAGAGGGGTAAAATTATACACGGAAATGTTTTCATGAGATTCACCTCAAGAGATCGTCACAGGGAGTGGTGTTTTGTGTGTGTTTTTGGAGTCCTAAGCTGCAGTTTGTGCGAATAAAGTTATTCTGTAAGTTGTGTTAGTTGAAACGATTAGTGTCTAAATAGCATGTTTACAGTATCATGTTTACAGTGTACTTACAAGTAAAGCATATAAACACATTTTGGTCTAATTGCACTTCTGAAGTGGAGTTATGGATTTCCTGTTTTCCATATGAGCCATGCACAAACCGTCCTCCCCCCCACATCCTTCCATAAATCTCCCCGCTCTCTCCTCTCTCTATCCTTCCCGCAAAAGCTTGGCGTCCTTAATGGGGAGGAACTGATGTGAACATGACTTCAAACTGGCAGCAGTGGTGAAACAGGATCATGTCCATTTTTAACATCATATTTAAAGCCTGAAGCATTTAACATCTCCAGCGCTGTGCAAAACACACAGATTCCTGCTTCTGTGAACAGAAGAAATTAAGAAATCAAGAAAAAAGTCAGCGCCCAATCAGATCAGGGGGCGTGGCTGTCAGAATAATTGATCATTAATGTTATAGTGTGGTTGGTCAGTGCCCAATCAGATCAGGGGGCGTGGCTTCAGAATAATTGATAATGTTATAGTGAGGTTGTCAGCTCCACAAACAGATCATTGGGTGTGGCTTGAGACGAATTTATCATTGATGCGAAAGTGAGATCATGTAACATCGTCTGGAGTCAGCGCCCAATCAGATCGGGGGGCGTGGCTTCAGAAGAATTGTGGTCAATGCAAAAATCTGATCATTGCAGTCAGCGCCCAATCAGATTAGGGGAGTGGCATCTGAAGAATTGATAATTAATGCTAGTGGGTTGTCTGCAGTCAGCGCCCAATCAGATCAGAGGGTGTGCGACTTGAAAATAATTTATCATAATGCTACAGTGAGATTGTCAACTCCAATCAGATCAGGGGCGTGGCTTCAGAAGAATGTCATCAATGAAAAAGTGAGCTCGTCCCGAGTAAGCACCCAATCAGATCAGGGGGCGTGGCTTCAGAAAAAAAAAAGATCAATGCGAAAGTGAGGTGCATGAGGTCGTCTGCAACCAGTGCCCAATCAGATCAGTGGGCATAGCTTCAGAAAAATGTATCATGGATGTGAAAGTGAACTCATCCCCAGTCAGCGCCCAATCAGAGGGCGTGGCTTCAGAACTGTCATCGATGGAAATGTGAGTTCATCTGCAGCCAGCACCCAATCAGATCAGAGGGCGTGGCTTCAGAATAATTTATCATTGATTGAAATGTGAGGTCATCTGCAGCCAGCGCCCAATCAGATCAGAGGGCGTGGCTTCAAAACTGTCATCAATGGAAATTTGCGGTCATATGCAACCAGCACCTAATCAGATTAGAGGGCGTGGCTTCAGAATAATTTGTCATCGATTGAAAAGTGAGGTCATCTACAGCCAGCACCCAATCAGATTAGAGGGCGTGGCTTCAGAATAATTTGTCATTGATTGAAATGTGAGGTTATCTGCAGCCAGCGCCCAATCAAACTAGAGGGCGTGGCTTCAGAATAATTTGTCATCGATTGAAATGTGAGGTCATCTACAGCCAGCGCCCAATCAGATCAGAGGGCGTGGCTTCAGAATAATTTGTCATCGATTGAAATGTGAGGTCATCTACAGCCAGCGCCCAATCAGATCAGAGGGCGTGGCTTCAGAATAATTTGTCATCGATTGAAATGTGAGGTCATCTACAGCCAGCGCCCAATCAGATCAGAGGGCGTGGCTTCAAAACTGTCATTAATGGAAATTTGAGGTCATATGCAACCAGCACCTAATCAGATTAGAGGGCGTGGCTTCAGAATAATTTGTCATCGATTGAAAAGTGAGGTCATCTACAGCCAGCACCCAATCAGATTAGAGGGCGTGGCTTCAGAAAAGTGTGTCATCGATTCAAAAATGACGTTGCATGATGTCGTTTGCAGCCAGTGCCTAATCAGATCAGTTGGGGTGGCTTCAGAAGAATTTGTCATCGATGCGAAAGTGAGGTCGCGTAACGTCATCTGGGTTGATGAAAACTGAGATGGACTTCCCAGGATTCTCCGTGACCAGCTGCTGGAGTTTCTTCGCGAGCCGGTCGTCCGGTTGCTGATCGGCTCCAGTTTCTGACAGGGGAGACAACAGGTTTGAGCTTCCTCCGCGCCACTGGAGCTCATGCGTGAGTCGCGACGCAGCTTTAGCGTGCTCTATTGCGCTTCGCAAGTGTTCTGCTGGGTCGGAGCGAACAGACGACAGCTTGCGTGCATGCAGCATGGCCATGTCATCACTGAGGTGCTCTAGCATGTTGCATTGCGGGATAAAGTAATTCGGGCAGGTCTTATTCACCAAGCAATGCTGCAAGTCGTCGATCAACCCGAGCAAAAAGTGCGCGGCGTAATCTTCCTGCGCCAAGTACGTATGCGGCAAGCGGTCGCAGGCCCAAAGCATTAGAGAACGCAGGTGATATGGGCTGATGGCTTTGGGTCGAGAGAGGAGCTTAATAATCAGAGCTTTACAAGCCTGGTACGCCTGCATGAGACTGGCAGAGATGCACTTCTTCAGCTGCACCTCGCTGCGCGCAAATGACAAGCGCCATTCATTTTCCTTCTGGCCTGTAGAAGAGCAGGCAGGCAGCAAATAAAACCCGCTAATCACTTCCTCTTCCGTGATTTTCCCATCCCAAAAATGGTTCTCCATTAACCAGCTTTGAGCCACCGCCGGCCAGCCTTTGAACGACACTACTGGAACCACATCATACAGCATCCGACTGCCTCCGACGCCCAAAATGATGGAGATGACGGTTGCGTTGCGCTCAACCTTCTCAACCCGCGGGACACCGCGCTGCGGCTTCTTCTGAATCTCCGCCAGAACCATACTTATGGATTCGTAGAACCAGTCAGCCACCAGCGTGGGTGAGAAAAAGTAATTGGTGGCACCGTTAACATGGTCTACAACCGTGTGCAACAGTCCTTCCACTTGTTGATAGTTCCCTCGTCAAACAGACGCAGGCTGAGCCAGGAGTGGCAGAGCGCCGAGTGACGCATGTCTAGCGTGACCGGCTGGTTTCGGTCGTGGAGTTTGAGCGCGGGAACCAGTAACGTGAAGTCCATGTCGTAATCGGTTCCCCGTGCATATACCGTCAACTCGTCCAGATCCATGTCGACCACGCCTTCTCGGACCCCGCCGGACAACAGCAGGTACTCGTTGGCAACCGGAAGCTTCTGGTCCAACTTCTGCACCATGCCTGAAAACAGATAATTATATCGTTAGATAGGGACAAATGTTGTACAAAGTAGATCAAACAGACTATATGTCCTTGTAAAAGGGAATATATGTTACGCTCTCCAGGCTAAATTCTCAATCTAATTATGAGATAACAATAGGGCTGTAACGATACGCGATATGAAACCGAAATCGCGACACTCAGATCCACGATCCTGTGTCGCGGTGTGATAAGGGAGAATCGCGACACACCCCGTGACTACCTTTCCAATCATGTGACGCCTGCCTGCAAAAGTTGAGCTAGTGGCACACAGATTTTCCCCTCAAGGACATCGCGTGCGTGCTCCAATCATATTTCTGAATTAAATTAATAAAGAAACTAAACGAATTAATGACCACTTTGCTTTTAAAAACCAAACGGAACTATTTTAATGGCCGCAAAAGCAGATTTATAATGTTGGGGAGAGATAGAGAAAGACACGGGCTCTGGTCGGACTCGGGCGGCGAATTCTGATAAACTGCAGGGATCTATATTCATTCCCTCGTTTCAATTAAGAGTTCCCCGGACTAATTGTGAACAGATTGCACTCCCGTCTTCTTCCCGAGCATGTGAACATGTTAATTTAATATATGAAATAAGTTATTGTTATAAAGACAGACGTTAAAATAATGTTCACATAATAAGCGCTGTCATTCAGGCTGTTCACAAGAGAGGTCTGCTTCACTTTCGGGTTTCGGGCCGCGTTAATATTTAATGGATAGCTTCGGGCTCGAGATTGTAGCTAAACCAAAACTACATGCAGGCTCCGCTGCTTTCATAGACGCACGCGCACACACATTATTGCACAGATATCAGAGATCGCGCAGCGCACAAACAGCACGGGAACTTTTTCTTAGTAAAATAGCTTCGATAGGCTACTGACTCGCAACATTATATTTCTCTGTAATGAGGAGGTAAAATCGTTTTTTAAAGTAACTAAGCCTCATTGCTTGTAGAGAGAGACGCGCAGATGCAGGTGCACATGTACGCGCAACTTTCATACCTCTCTCTCTAACTCTCGCTAATTCAAATAAATGATTTGCTCATCAATAACCTATATGAAATAGGTTATTGTTATGACAGACGATAAAATTAATGTTCACATAATAAGTGCCGTCATTCAGCCTGTTCAAAATATGTTTTAGCGAGTAATGTTTTAAGAATGATATTCTGTTTAACGTAATATGTTTTAAGCCTAATATTCATTAATTAATTAATCAAACGGTTACTTTTTTTTATGAATGTTCATGCTCATTTTTAAAATATAAATGTCCTAACCTTATGAGCAGTTGATAATCGACGGACTGTTCTGTTAATAAATGCCTCATTCGGTTATGTTATATTAATATGTTTCAGCAATCATAAGTTATGACCATTAATTGTCTCAGGTTAAGATAGACTATTCTCTAATTAATAAAACTGTTATCTTACAGATTAAAAGCCTGAATAGTTTCTCTCCTTCTCTCTCTCTGTGTATGTGTGTGTGCGTGGGTGGGTGGGTACATGCACGCGAGGGGTGCGATTTTCGAGTAATCGAATAATACCCAGCGATTATCGAATATTACTTTTGCTTAAAATGCACATCCCTACTATTTATATTGTTAATAATTTGCATAGTTAATCTTGTTCTTTGGTGTTCAGTTTATAAAGATTTTTCAAATGTTATTTAATAAAAAATATTGTTTAAAAAAATCTTTTTTTTTTTTCTCCCACCCCCCCACGAAAAAATCGTGATACGAACCGAATCGTGGGTTTGGTGTATCGTTACAGCCCTAGATAACAAGCATCAACGTTTGATTTCAACCATTAAGTAAACTATGATTTCAATCTTTGACATGGTCTTACTCCGTCAATATTACAGATTTTCACAGAATGTTCTTTACCTTATGAAGTATGACAGTAAATCACCCAAAAATTACTTTAGCTGGGTTTTTACAGCTAGGGTCACGTATTCAAAGTCTTTCATGATAAAAGTTATTCCAAGGAGGGACGTTTAAGTGGAATTCTATCCTAAAGAACGTTAATTGGAAACTGTTACTCTTCAAATTTTGTATTTCAGAAAAAAAGAAATTGATCTTGCATAAAATTTACCCAGACAATATTGTACTCTCAAAGTTTATAAGAAAACCCATCCATGTTTTGTTGAAACAAAGTTTATCACATTATGATCAAAATGCTCAAATGACTACAAAAAGATTATTCAATCATGTTTTGCAGCTTGAACATTTTCTGATTTGATTTATTAAACATTGAAATTCATGAACCCCACTTAAAATATTGTACAATCTCATTAAGTCTATTCATGACAATTAAACACTTTTCCTTCCAACTCTCATTAATGTAGTTGTCAAAACGATTTTATATTTATATAATTATATGAATTAGTATTTCTGTATCACTGCATTACTTTTGATTTATAACTGTGATTTTATTATTATATTTTAAAATGTTAATTTAAAAAATTAAAAAGTAAAATGATTATGATGGTGTTAAATTGCCATGAAAATAGCATATCAATGGAAAATCTCAAAAAATAGGCTGTTTTCTATATAATCGCAGGACTTGTTTTTATTCTGACATGTTTCTATTAGATTCACTCAAAGAGACCGTGTGTCCGTCATCACAGGGTTTGTGTTTAGTGATGCAGTTTTATTATAGCTGATCAATATCTATGTTTCCATCCAAATATTCAAATATAAGTTATGCGCAAAACTGGAATATCGCATAAAACATGTGTGAATAAAGCACTGAGTCAAAGAGAACAAAATCATCACTTCCTGGTAAACTGTGGCACTAAATATCACTAAGAATATAGAAGAAGCCACTGAATATAATAATTTTTTATCATATATGACAAATGACTTGCACCTCAGAGCGAGTAGATGAGACACAATAATACTGTCACTGCTTTCGGAGGAGGATGCTGCTGTTTGGGAACGCAGTCGTGTAAGATATTATACTGAAAT